>JALMQS010000087.1:5396287-5509540 GCA_024734495.1 Forficula auricularia
AATGCGATACCAAGGAAGCTCAGACGCCCTATCAAGAAGCGACTCCCGACTCCCTACAGATAGCCTGAACTTTACGACCTGAAACCCAGTTTGTACGACGATCAGGCCGGGGAAGTTTATAACTGCACAGTAGCATCATGTGTGCCGAGACACACACACGAGACTTCAACAAGGTTATAGGCCAATACCCTGGAAGAATCACACTCTAAGGCGACGATATATATTCCTAATATAAATATGTATATATTTAATTTATTTGTCTGAGCGTGTAGTTTCGTAGGTTTGACCATCATCAACATTTCGTTTTGATGTCTTAGCAAGCTAGCCACATAAACGATTAAATAACAATAGATAAAATATTTATAATTAAAAAGACTGATGATGAAGGTCAAACCTTCGAAACTATAGTCTCAAACAAATAAATTATTTAGAAATGAATTTAATTTTATTTAGGAACGAATCTAAGATTTTAGTAGAAATATTTTTACATTGCACATCAGAGGGCTTCGTCCCCTCAGAAATCGAACACAAGCGCTAACTAGCTTGCCGGACCGTTAGCCAAACCTTTAAGACAAATCTCTCTCCGATATGCAACATATACCTATACTTATTTAAGAAAAATGAAGCCAAAGATATTTCACTCGTTTTAACTAAAAGGGAAAAAGCAAAAAAATCTGGCTAAACTGAAAAAGTTTTCAGTGTGGGTCCCTTATTTAAATAATTAATGTAAAGATTTAAGCATCTTTTTTTGAGTTTCTTTTTTTGAATTTCTTCTATTTTAAGAGATTCATTTCTCAATATTATTTACCTAACCAGGGTTGATTTTTGGAAAAATTATATCTTTCTTCAAAAAAAGAAACTCAAAAAAGATACTTAAATCTTTACATTAATTATTCAAATAAATTATATTTATATTTGGTATATAATATATGTAAATGTTTATTTGCAACAACAAAGGACAACAAAATTGATTTCTCATCTTTATAAATGAATTGTCTCGATTTGTTATATACCTATAGAAGTTGTTTTATCATCTTATTTTAATTATTATTAATAGGTATAAAAAAAAATATTTCCTCTTATTGTAAATATTTCATAACATTAAAAATCACTTTTTTTTTTTAGAATGATTTTTTATTTGAAAAAGGCGGTTAAATTAGTTGACGTTCAGGCATTTCCAAAGATACATCTGTGATCTGTCATTGCATTTTATTCGTGGATATTATAAATTAATTATTAAAAATTTCAAAATAAATATATAAGAAAATATATTTAAACGTCTTTTCCAGTATTTATAATAATCTGAAACAGTGTATTTTATACACAAATAGTCTATTTTGCATATAAGCAATCCATCCTATTTATTTCCTATTAAGTTAAAATAACTTATTGATCATGACTTTAATGGAATTTTTCGGGTGTACATTTTTGGCATTTGGACCTTCTGCTGCGATGTTTGTATTTACAATTATCAAAGATCCCATTCGAATTATTATTTTAATAGCCAGGTAACTATTCAAAAATTTCCTATCCTTCATTTTAGATGCTAATCCAAATATTTATTTCAGTGCATTCTTCTGGTTATTATCTCTATTATTATCTTCATTATTTTGGTTTATCGTTTACCCATTAAGAGATACGCTGGCATTTGGCTTGGTGTTTTCAGTTTTATTTCAAGAATTATTTCGCTACTTTATCTATAAGCTTTTAAAGAAAGCTGAAGCAGGATTGAAGAAAGTTACTGATTATAATGCTCCAATAACAAATAGCCAGCATATACTTGCATATGGTAATTGGATTTATATTTATTATCTATTTTTTATTTTAGAATAAAACAATTATTGATTTGTTAATTTTGATGACTTTTAAATATAGGTATGTACAGGGTGGCCCAAAAGTCACAACACCATTTTAAAATGGAGTAACTTTTTCATTCCTCAATAATTCACATTTATTCTTTCATAAACAAACAACACACTTCTTGGAAATAAATTTTATTTAGTTTTGAAAATTACTTCCTTTAAATAACCACAATTTTGCTCTTCACACTGGCGTGCTCTTTCTAAGGCGTGATTCATCACCTGTTGTAATGTTTCTTGACTTCGCCTTCAATTGCTGAATGGTTCGAGGATTGTTACGGTATACTCTTATCTTTCAAATACCCCCACAGGAAGAAATCTGGAGCAGTTGAGCGTGGAGCCAGTTAATTTCATAATTTCGCGAAATTATCCTTCTGCCAAAAATTTGCCTTAAGAGTTCAGTTGTCAGGCGACCTTATGGGCAGTAGCACATCTTGCTGCCACCATACCTCTGGTGTATCCAAGACTGTAGGACGCAGGAAATTCTCCAGCATTTCTCGATACCTTTTGCCAGTGATGGTTAGTGCTTTTTCTGCCTCATCTTCAAAGAAGTAAGGTCCAAGAACCCTTCCTGCATTTACACCACACCAAACCGTTATTTTTACGCGATGCAGACTACGCTGCTGGACTATTCTTAGATTTCCTGTCCCCCAAAATCGCATATTTTGTTTGTTAACAAATCCGTTTAGGTTGAACTGGGCGTCGTCGCCCATAATGAGATTGTGAATGAAATCAGCCTCTTGCCTTGCCAATTCTTGGATCTGGACAGCATACGCTAATCGAAGCTGATAATCTCCTGGCTTCAGTTCCTGTACTATCTGTATCTTATACGGATAGACATGCAAAATCCGGTGACTCCTCTGGAGCGAGGTTCGGGACATCTCCAACTGCTGGGACCGCCTTCGAGTTAACATTGAAGGCTCTTCTGCAATGCTTCGGCTACACGCTGAATGTTGTCCTTTGAACTCCCTGAAGTTGGCCTCCCAGCACTTGATAAACCACTCACAGACCCCTAAATTTGAAACCGACTGTATAATCGAAGTATAGTTTGTTTATATGGTGGTTTTCTGACACCAAAATGACCAGTGGAGGCTCTTTGCGCTAACACAAATGATCGTTTGTTTTCTATATAGAATTCGATTATTTTAACACGTTGTTCAGTCATGAATTTCTCCACAATTCATTTCCAAGGAAAACGCCTTAATAATCTTAAATCAAATTAAAAAAAATAATTACTTGTAAAACGTCATTTGAATTTTAAATAGTGTTGTGACTTTTGGGCCACCCTGTATATGAAAAAAGGTTGTAGAAGTCACCATAGGTAGATTCGGTTAAAAAAATGACATTTTTATACTCTCATTGTTGACGATTAGATATATAATTAGTTTCTTCATCAGGATGTCAAGGAATGCTTGTCATATTCATTTACATCCAAATAACGAAAATATACAAATCATTACCATCATATCTTTGGTGAAAATTGCAATAGTTATCTACACTCCTTCATGAACTGTTAAAATGTTAAAAATGATTAGAAATTTTTCTTCTGAAAGGGAGGATAGATTTATAACTGATGATTTAATGGAAGGCAGTCCACGAATTAATCAAAAGATTATTTCCAATAAAAAATAATCTATCGGTAAGTTTTTTCTTTACAGCTTTTGAACCGAAGTTTCGTATGATCTTCAGGGTTCACAGGTTCAATGAAGCAGCATGTAATAATTTTCCACAGATAAGAAGGGGAATCATTACATGCTTCCTTCAATGACCCTTTGAGCTCTGAAGAAGGAGACAAGATCCTCGGAAACGTCGGTTCAAAAGCTGTAACGAGAAAATCTCTCAATAAATACTCTTTTATTGGAAATAATCTTTTTATTTCTTCCTGGACTGCCTTCCATTAAACCCTCAATAAAAAATGATTTTTATTATAAGAGCTCAAATTGCTGATAGAAGTAGACTTTAAATTTCTTAAGGAAATTATAAGATACTAAATTCGAGATGGAATGTATTTTTAATTATAAGTTTAAATATAAGTCAGAAGAATTGTATTCACCCTTAACATCTCGGATTCACTAGATGACAATCTCGTGTTTTTGTCTAGAAACCTTAACTCTTCTACTATCGGCAATTTTAACATTTCTATGCATACATGGCCATTTAAAAGTATGAAAATAATGTTCATCATCATCATGATTAATTGCACGTCAACTCTGCCTTTTCAAGAATATCACCCCCAAACACTTCGGCTCCGTGGAGTTCTCTCCGATTTGTGAACTCAATCGCTCGAAGATCTTCTGTATATTTATTTGCATCAAACTGAACACTCTCTTTGATTAAAAAAAAAAAAAAATCGATTACCCTGCTACTTTTGACAAGAAAAACCTTTTAATTTCAAAGAACCAAATTTGATATCAAAAATAAAAAAATATATTCTAACTTCAAAATTAATGATATTTATATTATTTTAATTTAAGAAAAATCAGAAAATGTTTCAATTTAACGTAGTTCTTTCACACATGCAAAAATTCAAGAAATCTTCGAAACTTGGAATATAAGTCATTAAAAGCATAATAAACACACTGTTAAAATTTGAAGACGATTTACAACACCAAACATGAAATAATTGCAATTAAAAATGAAATTTTTTACATATTGTAGATTGGGAAAGGGTGGGAAAATGATCATTATTTTATTTTTTTTTCATTGAAGGACTTTCACCATCTTGATGAAAAACTAAAATTTGCTAGAATAATATATTCAGAGTAACTTAAAAAAAAATAGAAATTATTTACATCGTAGTTTTGATAAAAAAAAAAAAAAAAAAAAAAAAACATTTGGGCGATTATTTTTAGTGGAGGGTCTTAAGATCAATCGCTTGGAAACGATCCATTCATAAAGAGGATATAGTGGTGTAAAAAGTACAGCCACGTTAAAAAAACATAACCTAAAATTTTAGCACCGTTTATATGTATAGAGGCTAAAACTTTTTGTGTGGATTGTCGCGAAAGAACTACCTAAAACCAAGTTAGACATTCATTGCACAAAAAGCTGGAAAATAATTTTGATGTAGTGATTTTTTGAGAGAAGTTAACTATAGTTTAATAGGCAGGCCACTATAGAGCCATGAAAATAAATAAACAGAATTAAAATTTAATGAAATACCTTTCTTTCATATAGACATCTAGAATTAGTTTGGTTTCGGGGACTTGTAGCTCATTTGGCTAGAGCTTCCCGCTGAATACGTGAGATTCTATGATCGATGCGCGGCCGTACCTTTTGTTTATAAATTTTTTTCTTTATTTTCTAATTTGGCTTCAATTTAAGTTTAAATATTTCTTTTTTTTTTAGTTTCAGGATTAGGCTTCGGACTCATGAGTGGAGCATTTTCCTTAGTAAATGTGTTAGCTGATGCATTAGGTCCTGGAACAATGGGCTTGCAGGGAGGCTCGTATCTCTTTTTTATTACATCTGCATCGACCACCCTCTGTTTTATTCTTCTCCACACATTTTGGGGTGTAATATTTTTTTCTGCATTAGATCATAAAAATTGGAAAAATTTGGTCTACGTTGTCTTGAGTCACTTGTTTGTCTCATGCATTGTAAGTATACAAATTAAATAATTAATTTTTAAAAAAATAATTACATAATTTCTTTAATCACTAATTAGAATTTTTTATTATTATTATTTATGTATTTCATTATTTCATTTAAAATTTATTACATAAGGGCCGTTCAAGTATTAATTAGCTAATTTATCGTGTAGTGTGGTTTCGATTTTGTTTATTTTTGCTGATTAAGGGGTTGTGGTGTCAAAAAATGCTTATGTAAGATTTTTAAATTGTGTTTACCAAACAATCTATGTGTTTATAATTATTTTTATTTCCTTGTTGAACTGATTGAATTTCAATTTAACTTTTTTTTTGTAATGATATTGCGGTGGACCTTTGTATCGTGAAAAAAATAAGAAATTTCAGTGATTGGGTCGGTGTTGAAGGTATCTGTGGATGCGGGTTTTGAAAGAATGAAGGTTAAATGTAGCCAGGAAACGGACGGGCGAAGTGTGTTCCAGGCTCTAGAAGTCATAGGGGTAAAAGAATTTGCGAATGCATTTGTTCCATTAGTTTCAAATTTAATCGCGAAGGGGTGTTGAATTTTAGAAAGTCATGTTTTTTGTGCAAATGAAGTTTTTAGAGGGATTAGTGATTTTATCTCGACAGAACAAAGGCCATGGTAGTATCTATAACTTACGTTAGTATTTTCTTACTTTTGTTTCTATGTATTTAAAAATAAAATCTTATGGTGGAGTGTATGCGTTTAGCTTATTTTTTTTCTTACAAAAGTGAGGGGTCCAATATCAACGAAAATGTCCTTAAGTGATACTTGAACAGTCCTTTAAAGAAATATTACAAAAATACAAATTGGGTGATTTGTAATTTATTTTTATTGAGTTAATTATGTTAGAGGGGTTTCAAAACTTAGAATTTCCTCTAAAACTTATTAAATTTTATGAGATATTTAATTATGGACAGAGGGGCCGAGAGCTTATCCGGGTTGAATTTTATCGCCCCCCCCCCCCCCTCTTATTAAATATTTGTTCAATATATTTTAACTATAATATTTAATAAGTTCAAAATAATTTATCTGATAAACTCCCCGGGCTTCCTTCAGTGGCCGGGCCCTATGGCTATAGCCTTCCCCACCACTTCCCTGTTACGGGTTCATTATTTTAAGTAGTTTTAGCCGTAACCCATTAGTTTATTAGCTATAAATTTAGCAACATAATTATTCAATTTTAATTGAAAGAAATATTCCAACTTTTTTATTTAAAATTTGTAAGCAATTGATTTGAAGAATTAAAAGCTTTAAGATTTGGCAAAAATGGAAAGAATTTTTGTATCTAGTAGTTATGGGAATTTATAAAGATTGTTTTCTCTTTCATTTTTTTTTTTTTTTCTATAGACAATTTCAAAATTATATAGATTAATAGACAAATAGAACTATAATTATTTAAATAATTAATATAATTTAATTTTTTTAGACATTACTCAATCGACATTTGTTATATACAGTGACTTTGATCATCAATTATTGTGTCCTTGTAATCACGGCTGTAATTACATTTTATGTAGCAGGAGGCTCATTTTACACTTTAAAAAATGCTATTAATTGCAAACAAAATATATTAGTCGTAACTGAATGAATAATATAAATCAATAATTTATTGTAATAATAATATACTAATTATTTTTTTATTTATAATTTAATTACATTTGAAAATTATTTATTATTAAAAATAAATTCTAACTCAAGACTTATTTACAACAATTTGTTTGTTTTTCATAATTCTTCGTTGTTATCTTTAAAGCAGCATCTCTAATTTCTAAATCTTCTTGTGATAACATCTCTCTAAAAATGTCAAATTTTTTGTTAAAATATAACATCACAAGTTAATGTATTAGCAAAAATAATACAAAACCTTGTAAGTGTAAGTACGGAATCCAAAACAAAAGAACCCGATTTACAACTTGTTAAAAAGAAGATACCATCATTTTCACTCGCTAAACGCTCTGCTTGAACAATATCAATAAATTTATTCGTTTTTTCAATCAGGTCCGATTTATTGCCACATATTATTAAGGGAACTTTCCTTTGTATAGAATCCTAATTCATAAATTTAATATTAATATTAATGTATAAATAACTAAACTGATAAAAAACAATGAAGCTTACATTAATTGATTGTATCCAATTGCGTATATTAATGAAACTTCTTTCATTAGTAATATCGTATAATAAAATAACTCCATCAGCACGGCGAAAATAAGACTTGGTCATAGCTCGGAATCTTTCTTGGCCTAAAAATACAAATTTTGAAATTCATATATGATGGATATAAATTTTTAAACTATAAAGTTGTTAATGGCAAGGGTAGCAGAGTCAAAATAAATTGTCCTCTGGTTTATCTAAGATGTTATAGAATTTATAGTTTATAAAAGTTCAAATTGCCGATAGAAGCAGACTTTAAATTTTAAAGAAATTTCGAGATAATGTCATCTACTAAATCCGAGTTGTCATGGATTTTATTTTTTATTTATTTATTTCACAAAGTATACAAACAGGACCTAAGGTCCCGCCTAGTGTTTATACATAATTTAGCAATATTTTACAAAGTTGGCAAAAGAGTTCACCAATACACAAATTTTGAAGGGGAAGAAGAGAAAAAAAAAAGTAGAGAAAGATTAGAAGACATAAAGGAAATAAGAGTAAGGAGTATCAGTTATTGGGATCCATAAAGAACGAAGACCTGAGAGCACCATGAGTCGGGTTTGCATGAAATTTGCATGGAAATAATTTTTTTTTTTTATATGTTACATGTCAAAAATTTGTGTTCACCCTCTCGAGAATTATCCATGACAGCCCGAATTTAGTAGATGATACTCTCGTGATTTCTCTAGAAATTTAAATTTTGCTTCTATCGGAAATTTGAACTTTTATATTCAATATGGGAATAGTCATTCCATTGATCTTCGATTTTTGAAGACATTAGAATTCGAAACACTCAACAATCTTTACCAACTATATGGGATGGCTTGTGTTTAAATTTACAATCCCTAGACCATGAAATTTTACAAATAAAGATTAAATGGGTCCACCTCACAGGGTAGCTGTTTGGCCCGGGTTGGCCAGTGAACATAAACCTTCTGACATGCAATAAAAATCATCTACTGAAACTCGGATTTAGGAGATGATACTCTTGTGATTTCTTTATAGATGATTTTGTTTAGATGTCAGAAGCGCCCTCGTCCACTCGGGAATCATACCCAAGTAGCAAAAAACCCCTCGGAAGAACACAGAAAAAACTCTTCGGCTATAGGAGAGAGAACACGGGTTCAAGTCATTTTTCCTTTTCAAAAAATAATAAAATAATTTTCTAAATATGTAGAATTAACATAAGAAATTATTGATTAAATTAGCTATTTAACTTTCTCGGTTCAATTTCATACCATATAGCTTTAAAAAAAGTGTTTTTTTTTAAACTAGGCATCATTTCTGCCTTTTTTTTTTAAAGATTATTCTAAATAATACCTGGCTGTTTAAATGAATAATAATCAATTGTTAAAACAAAGTGAGGGATAAAGAGTGTTGTTCTCCTTGGTGTAAATAACTAAATACTTATACAATGATATAATGCTTGATTCTCACCTGCAGTATCCCACAGTTGTAGGGTAATATTTTTATTATTTATACGAATATTCTTAATCTGAAAATCTACACCTAGAAGCAAAAAAATTTATTAAAAATCTTTTTTTATCTACTTTTTCTTTAAAAGTGAAAAAAACTTTTTTATAGTTAATTATTTCTTATAATATAATTTTCTTGATTGTATTTTTTAAAGAAATAAATTCAATTTTTTTTATTAAAAACAATACAATTCTTTTAATTCAAGTTCTAACTTTTCACGAACAATGTTCTATTTTTTTTAATATCTCTAAAACACTTAGCAAAAAATTTTTTTATCTTCTCTGTTAAATCGCTAGTTGGTTAAAGTGTCGAATTGCAAAGGCCCGGTTTCGATATCCTCCTGGCCCAGATATTTATGAAAACAATTTTTTTCTATATTAATTAATTTAATTGAAAGACATTGGTTAAATTTCAGAATAATTCTAGCCGAGGGGTGAACCGCGACCTAATATGCTGTATACATACTTCCAATTGTACTTCCAAATATTTCCAAGTACTTCCAAATATTCCCAAGTAGTTTCAAATATTTCCAAGTACTTCCAAATATTTCCAAGTGCTTCCAAATATTCCCAAGTAGTTTCAAATATTTCCAAGTACTTCCAAAATACTTCCAAAGAGGTGTACACCTACTTCCAATCGCGGATCACCCCTCGATTCTAGCACTGTATAAATTTAATTTTCTATAAATAAAATTTGATGTAATGGCAGGCTAAGCAAATAAAACAGCATTTTCAAATAAAAAAACTTTAATTGGGAAGCTTTTTAAAGCTTTTTTTTAACCGACTTTTCAGAGGATTTTCTCTCCTGGATGTAAAAGCGTCAATGAACGAAGCATATAACTACCAACTTTTTGTGAATCTCTAAATTCCGTTGACGTACTTGTAAGATCTAACAACAACATTGATAGAGGAAACATGAAAATGGCCACGGTTATATGCTTCCTTGATTGATCCTTTTAAACCCTGAAGAAGGAGGAAAGATCCTTCGAAACATCGATTTTTATAAGATTGAAACATTCATTCATTTTTTTTTATATTCATTTATTTATTTGGCGTATGACTATACAGAATTATTTATACATGTCAATACATCAGCACTCAGTAAGACCTAATCACATAGGCCGTTTTGGTATGAATTCTATATTCATACGAATACGGCACAAGAGGTCTATCTTGGTTAAAAAGGATGAAACAGCTTTCCGATTAAAGTTTTTTTATTTAAAATAACATTTTATTTACCTGAGCTGCCCACCCCATTAAATTCAATTCATATTTAAAAGCCCGTCTCCAAGAAAGTACATTTTATAAAAATATATATATATATATATATATATATATATATATTTTCGAAATAAAGACTCCTTATTATTTCCAAAAAATGAATGAACCTGATCCATATTTTTTTTTTATAATGATGTTGATACAAGAAGAAGTTGCACCAGAAAGGTACAACCTCTGTAGTCCACGCTAGAACCTTGTATCGTGAAAATAAGAATAGATTTAGGGATTGATTAGGAGTTGAAGGTATCTTTGGATACGGGTCTTGAAAGATTGAAGGTTATATGTTGCTGGGAAGATGGTCAGGGGAAGAGAGTTCCCGTCTCTAGAAGTCATAGGGATAAACAGTATAAGAATTTAAATTATTAATTAAGATTATTAAACCCTAAAAATTACCTAAAGTAGAACCCAAATTTGCCATAAATTTTCCAGAACAAAATCTATTAATAAAACAAGATTTTCCGACTGCCGCATCCCCAGCTAAAACAATTCGAAAGGTTCGCTCTATTGGGCCATCAGCCATTATTGTTGAAACGGTATCTTCTGGTGCTTGAAGTGAAACATCCAATGTGATTTTACGTTTGTGTTTATTTGTGTAGTCATTTGTTAAGAAAGATTCCTCGATTTCTTCCAGTTCTTCTTGCAGGGATTTGTCATCGTTTTCAACACTATCGACAATACTGGATAAACCGGAATCTTTTAAAAATCAAAAATTTTATTAGAGAAATTTTTGATTGAAACTTTATAAAAAATCCTACCTTTTTGATCATCAGAATTGAAGAATTTTAGCCTAGGAGAATAACAAGTTTTCGTAAAACTAAACCAATCAATAAAATTATTTTTAAAAAAAATTAATAAACAGATTATATTATATGAACAGTTAGAAAAAATAAATAATTACTTCGGATAATTTTTTTTAATTTTTTCCATTATTGAAGTAGAGTGTCTTCTTGTTACTTCTCTTAATTTCATTTCTTCTTCGTTTATTAAAATATAATTATCATCTTGAAGTTTTAAATTGGCTTCTCTATAAATAGATGGATTTAAATTCAATTCAAGATATAGTATCTATCTATTACCTACGAGCTGTTGAGGGCGAACCACTGCCGGGAAAAGCAGTGGGCCCCCCGACAAACAGCGTCTCGGGGGTCTTCAATAGATTTGGCCTAAAGTCAGAGGTCTGCTTGAAGTCTTTTCTCCCATTTGAAATGCTCAGAGGGAATTGTCAAATGAATAAAAGCAAAAATATTTTTTTGCTTTCCAATTCAAAAATATTTATTCACTTCTTAAGATGGATTCTCTTATTGGAGAAAAATCATTTTTAATCCTTTTTATTTATTCATTTTTTTGATTGGAAATTTCTCTTTGTATCCTTTAAAATGAGAGAAAAGAGTCAAAGCGGTGAGCAGAATAGAATAGTTATTTGTTTTGGTCATGTTCTTATGGTCATATCTAGGTCCGACCCCCTGCTTTTAAATTATTATAAATTTATATTTTTAAGCTAAATATATATATATATTTTTTAAGCTAAACATATATATATATATATATGATTATTTATTTATTACTTACTGCAATTGCACCAGTTGCTGTTCAATAAAGTGATTTCGATTTTTAAAATTTTCTACATCCAACTGGTTGCTGAAATATACAAAAGTTTTTATTAAATTAAATTCTTGAATTGAAATATTTTCAAAATACTTACTTGAATAATTCTTGACATTTATTATGGTAATCATTTTTAATTAGAGATAATTCTGTACGAAGTAAAAGCAAATTTGTTTTCGTATCAATTAATGATTTTTTCATTTCATTGAAATCTAGATCCTTTGAATTTGGATATTGATATTTTTCATTACTATTTCTTTTTGTTAATATTTGATTGATCTATTAAAAATACAGGAAAACATTTTTTTCTATTATTTTTATTTTTTCTTATTTCCATGTTCAATCTAAGTTACTAATACCCCCTGTCCCATTTCCATCTGGGAATTCCTCACTACATAAGAATTGGTCACTCTCCTCAAGTAGACATAATAAAACGAATTATATAGAAATGTTCTCTGTGGCCGACTTTATCAACAAGCCCTTAGAATAAAATTAAAAAAAAATTCTTGCTAAGAGTAGCAGAGTTGTTGATTTTTAAGAGGTAATCAATGAGAGTTTTTGTTTGAAGGTGAATGAACTCATTAACAAACAGATTTCTATTTGACTTATTCCCTCATGCGAAAGAACATATAAAATATTTTTAATAAAAAAGAATGAAGATGAAGGCCAAGCCTTAGAAACTTTAGTCTAATAAATAAATTAAACAAATGCGTATATACTATATTATGTTATATTCATTTATATATCGGTATATACATATGTGTTTATTTTCATCAAGAAGAGAACATCCTCATTGATTCCTCATAAATCTTATCACCCCCCCCCCCCCTTCCTTCAGTGTGTGGTTATAAAATCATTAAATTATTTATATATATATATATAAGTTCATTATTTTATAATTTCGAATAATTATTTTTCTCGATATTGAATATTTAATTTATTTTACATAGAATAAAATTATTAAAATAGGGTCAAAAATTCGAATTCGAGTTTCCACCTGAAATACACATATATGATATCCCCTGAATCCAATAAGACGATTTTCAAGCAATAATCTGTCAGTATGTTACCACGATAAGTCAAAACTAGTAAATTTCAAAGAAATGAAATTTCAAATTTATGTTAGTATCAAAGCAAGGTTTCGGTTGAAACCGGCCCACCAGAAATACCCTTTTAATTCGGGAGATTTTATATTAAAATCAGACTTATTGTTTTATTTATTATCAGTGTTAACGAAATAATCAATTTCTTTACTTTTTCAAGAAATTTTAGGTGAGCTTGAAGTTCAGAAATTTCCAACGTCATTTTTTCTTCCATTTTTCGTTTTTCCTTTTCAAATTCTCCTCTGGCTTTTTCCATTGTATCTTTTTCTACATTTGCCACTTGTAAATCTAGTTCTTCCTCTAAACGTTTTAGATGCGATATATGCCTCTCCTTTTCTCTGATTATAAAAAATAATAAATACATATAATTACTAAAGAAAATTATAACTAAATAGTTTTATTAATCTCAAAAATCACTTCAAAGTAAAGTATCATCCCAATAGCAACAATCATTTTTAATTGCTTATTATTTCGATACTGCTAAAACTATAACAGGCATATTTTTTCACTCATTTATACAGATGAAAAAAAAATCATTGTGCAGCGCTACACTATTGTAGAAAGCGTACAAAGTGTACAATTTTAAAATTGCTAACCATATGCTTTTTTGTGCCTCATATGTCTTCGTTATAATGATCAATTTTGTACCGAAGAAGCATAGCTTTATTATTTTTAGTGAACTGGGTTAATTATTAAACGTGAGTCATCAAATCAAAGAGTGGGGTAGCTAGAGAAGATAAGGCTCGTGTTCAGGAATTAAATTGAAAATTATGAATAACTTGTTTTTATAAGTGCATCTATAATATTTCTGTATTTTCATATAAATTGTGTGCGTTTTGGAATTGTGTAGTGTTGCATAATTAATTTTCTATTTGTCAAGATAACAATTGTAAAATATGGGTATCGATATAGGGCAGTGTTTTACAAAATGTGGGATTTCAAAGGGCCGTGCACTTTTAATAAAAATAAAAATTTCGAGATTAATAAACTCGTTTTCACTGTATAAAGTTTAACACCTTTCTAAGTTTGAAAGGAAACTAATTACCATTGATGTAAGTTTCGAAATTGGAAGAAATTTCAAATTCCCGTTGCTAGTGAGATCGATACACCTTCTAATTAGATTGAAAACAATTTTTATTGAAATCAAATGTATTTTACATTCATTAATACCTTTTAAATGAATCATCATACTGTTTTTTATGTTTTTCCTCCAAAACATTTATATCCCTTACCAATAATTTAATTGCATTTTCAAATTGTTCAATTAAATATCGAGAATCGGGATTAATTTGCAAACGCTCATATAATTCTGCCAATGTAGGTCCACTATGGCACAAAAAGAAAATACGTTATTTGTGTATTATTCTATTATTTGTTTATAATTTGAGAACATCAAATGTTCCTCTGCCATCTCTCTGATCGATCACGAGTATTGGAGGAATGTTATTTTATTTAATTAAAAAGATCTAAGTTTGCCGAGAGTAGCAGAGTTGATGATAAGGAGAAATCAATGTGGCTGTCCTCTGCTTGATGCAAATAAATATATATAATTTATTTGTTAGAGGCTAAAGTTTCGAAGGTTCGACCTTCATCATCAATCATTTTAATTAGAAATGGTTCAAATATCCGATTGGGTGGATGTAGGTAAATTTGTTTTGTTATAATAGTAAGCTGGTTACATAACAAACGAATAGAAATATTTATTTGTATCGAGCAAATGACAACTTCATTGATTTCTTCTTATATTAATCAATTATTCGAATAAGCAATATATTTCAAATAATAATTTAATTAAACCCAGGTAACCACAATATCCTAAGAATATTCTAAGGATATTCTAAGGACATTTAAATCTTCTTAGAATATTCTGAGGATATTGTGTGTTACCTGGGAAGATTAGGATGTTTTTTTTTTAATTAGTACAAGGCTATCTAAAATAGATCGATATATGCAAATAAAATATGTATACCTATATACATTCAAAATTATCGTTTATAAGATTCCAATATTTTCTCAACGGTTAATAATAGTTTTTTCTCATTCGGTTAATCATTAACCACATGGAAATAAAATTTCTTTAAGAATTTTTGACCTTTCGGCACTTTTTTATTTTTAAACATTATCAAATGATAAAGCCCCGGGATCATGGCATACCTATCCCAGAAGCAATAAGTAGATACAACTCAAGATTTTTTGCATAATACGTAATTATACATCCTATGGACGTTCTTAGTTCTTAGATAACATTGTCAAATTCAAGTAAAATGAATAGTCTTGCTTTTTTTTACCGAAGGAACAATATTTGTTATTGAGTGGCTATTTTTGAGATAATTTTATTTCAAGTTTAGTCAATCTTGATATTATTACTCGTTTGCTTAGTTTACGCCACAATTAAGTATTGCGCACTTAAAATACGGCAGATTTTACAACAAGGGGTATATTTTAAAAGTCTAAAGTACGAATATATGTAATATAATATATTATTTATGGCAGAGAAATTCCTTAGACTCAACTCGTATAATAGGCTAAATTATATTCTACTAACTTCTGAGTCAATTAAGTAGTGATCAAAAATGTGCCCAAAGTAATAGAATAATACATTTAAATATTAAATAAATAAATACATTTTAACAGTTAAAATAGTGATAAAAAATTAATATTTAATTATTTTAGAATTTTTTTAAAGAAAAGACTTCATTAGAAAAAAGCAGACGACATGGTCTGTGGGCTGTAGGGGAGGGGGCTCAGTCCCCCAACTTCAAAGGTCAGGGTGGCTTAAGTCTCCAAGTCTCCCCGGTTTCAGCGATTGGGATTAGGAAAAATAAAGTTAGCCACTTAAAAGAACAAGCCGTGCAACACATGTAGCTTAACTTCGGTGATCCTTTGAGAACCGGTGCTTTGAACATTCGAAGGCCGTTGGCTACACATTTCATTTATAACAAAAGAAAAAATTGCGCTTTTAATTAGATTAAATTGTTACTATGGGCTCCTATCACTGGTTGATAAGTAAAAGACACTTCCATACTATTGCTAGTTAATGTTTTATTCTAGGTTGATTTTTCGTTAAATATAAAATTGTCAAATTTGGTATTGGTTACATTGCAAGAGAGAATCTATTTTCTCAAACATTCAGCCTTTTTTAAAGAAGTGGGAGGGCGTAGAGAACCGTCTCATAAATGTTTTGATCTGGAAATTTGGAATATTTCTACAAACGTTATGATTATTATAATATTGAAAAAAAAAATGTTTATCTTTCCTTTAGTTTCATTATTTTAATAAAATTGAATCAATAAATATTATTTAATTATTATAGACATATGGAAGTTGTTATCAGTAAAACAAATATTTAACCAAATAAAAATAAAACAAAACGTGGTCAAATGCGAAATAGGGCTCGCATACTGAATGTTACCTATTTTTTTAATCTCTTATTTTTTAGAGAAGCCAAATAAATTTTCACCGAAAGTCCTCACTCTCAGCTAGTTTCATAAATTTTTATAAGATTTTTAAATATAAGGGTTGCGAAGCTAGAGGGAAGGAAACCTTTCGAGGCGAAAGTAGCGCTCGACCGGACTGACATAATAATAATAATAATAATCCAACCAAATTGCTAGTCGGACTCGCCTACCGAGGGTTCTCCATTGTATATAAGTACCATAGGTATATTGAAAATAAACTGACACGTTCTGATGTGGCCATCCACTTGACTTTACCATAAAACATGCTCCCTCATTTATATTTAATAAAATTATTTATAATCATGTAGGGGGGGGGTTAGTTTTTGCATTTTTAGACTTCTGGTGGCTAGATTTTTAATTTTTAACTCCCCCCCCCCTTCTACACCCCTTAATTTTGGGTCTATATGCACCAAAATCTAATGAGCTCTTAATCTTAATGGACCAAAACTACGTGTGATATTTGGTTCTGATATTCCCACTAGTTTTTGAGCTAGCTCGTCCACAAAAATTTGGTAACGCACAGACTAACAGACTAACATACTAACAGACATTTTGACAAAACAATTATTATCTCGAAAAATATAATTTTTTCGATGTTCACTCATTAGGGCTTTTTTGTAGACCGAAATGCCCTGGTTTCGCTCAATTTTTTTAATCAAAATAGTTTCAGCCGTTTTTTAGATATTTCGAAAAAAAGAAGGAAAAAACACTTTTTTCATTTACGATTACAATACTTGACCATACCCTGTATGGTAGAGTAAAAAAATTCTTGATTGTTTAATGATTAAAATAAATACAAATTTTTTAAAAAACAATCTTTAAACTTTTAATAAAAGACAAACGTTTCAAGAAAATTTCCCCCTTTGTCACTGGAATTTAATGAATTGAAAAGAGAAAAAAAATGTTTAGTTGAATGACCTGTCACTCTGTGAATTAAATACTTCGCCCCGCCCAGAAGGCAGGCAGCAGAAAAATAATAAATCTTCCAAAATACTTGAGATATCAAATTTGTTCTAATTTGTTATTCGTGACAAGAAAATAAATAAACTAATTTGGCGAATTTTTTGTATTGTAATTTAAGTACTTGAATGAAATTGGGTTATGCAAGGGTGTAGCTACCACATAGCAAGAATAAGCAAAGCTTACGGGACTTGTGCTTTTGAGGGGATCCAACAGGGACATAACTACCATTGGGCTCATGGCCCTCACATGAAATTTCGGGCCCGGGCCCAAAATCTGAATCCGGCCCCTTATTATGGAATAAGTATGTTTTTTTATGAAGTGGAAAAAGTAGGTCACACTACGCATTTTTTTTTCTAACATACCCCATTAGAAAAACATATGTCACTTATGGGCCTCACAGGTGCACTTAGACCCCCCTTGGGCGGGGTATGATTGGGGTAACGGGAAAATGAAAATTTGATATTTTGCATATGGGCCCACAATTTGAAGGTATGCCAATGCAGTCAGGCAACCAAGTCTTGTTCTAAGGATTTAGTAGGTATATTCCTTTTTGATACGAAACACTAATAAAATAAAATAAATAAAACAATCAAAATTTATGAATTATTTTTTCGATTTCAAAAATGAAGGTCAAGATTGTTTAGTGTTATAAAAATAATCAAAACCTTCTTTAAATTTATATGATATAAATTCAAGGATTATTAAAAATAGGACAAGGTTGAAATTGATTGTTTTGTCTTATAAATAACAATATATTAACCTACACACCCACATACATATATAGTATAAATTATATCTTGAATAAAAATATTGAGTAATTATAGGCTCTATTAAAGTGTTAATAGCATCTTGGGTTTGATTTTTAAAATTTTTAATTATGTCAACGTTTCTCAACTCTTTGTGTCTTCATCAGGAGACTAAATATCTATATAATTTTAATTTTGTAATATAAAAGAATATTTTTTTGTTTTTATTCTAGTTCTGATAAAGGCATAATAAAGTATCGAAATGTTGTCGTACGAAAGAATATAAATTGAAATAAACAAATAAATAAAACTAAATCTATGTATAAATTTAAATAGTATTTTGCACTATTAGTATTTAGAAAGAAATTAAAGAATGTTCATTATTTTAACAAAAATAAAAAAAATTATGCAATTTGTCAAACATTATTTTCAATATATTTTTTATTTATAATAACACAAAACCAAGTTGATAAATGGTGATAATCAATCATTCTGACTCAAAATATTAATGCTTTTTAAAGGTAAATAATCTTTCAATATTAAAAAGCTACTAAGTATTCATAATTTAAAATATTTATAAAGTTAAACAAAAATAAATAAATAAAAGAAAAGAAAAGGAGGCTTTGGCGTTCAGATAATGAATCCGAAAATTCTTTTGGGTCTAGCCATACGGAAATCAAAAATTAGTTACAATTTTCCAGTTTATTCATGACGTTCTGACTTATAATTCTGAAGATGATTTTAGTATACTTTAAAGACGACCATTGGAAATATTATCACTTGAAAAAAGCTACAGAATTATAAGTCGAAACGTTGTGAATAACCTAGAATAATCTTAACATATTTTCACATTTCACCATGTATGAACCAACCCGAAATAACTCTCCATAAATAAATATGTTCACCATAAAATGAACTAAATGAATTATAATCAAAATCATAGGAATGGTTTTAATTCAGGTGGGAGAAGGGGGGGCATTAGTTTGATGATGGGTCAATTACCAGATTATTTTAAATTATTTTATTTAGATATTATAATATTTTCAAATAGATCTTAGATGTTTTTTTTTATTGATTTTTTCGCTTTTTATTTAATACATTATAATTTTTTGATCAATCTATTTTTTTTAATATATAAAAAAATGGTTTAATTTATTAAAAAAATATTCAAAATTATTCCATTATCAGGGAACACCTTGATTTTAAAATTAGTTTAAAAGAGCAATTTATATTTACATATTTGAGCTGTAGGTACCTATATATATACACGGCAATTTTTTTTTTTTTTTTTTTTAATAAACTAGCATTTTTTTTATTTTAAAAAACAAAAATGGTCAACTTTTAGTTGCAATAAAATTTGTAAAAATTAAAATATCAAGGTAAAAAACAATCCAGCCTGATAATAATAATAAATATAAATTTTATATTTTTTCTAACTAGAAATAAACATCTTAAAATTCTCAATCTCTTTTATGTGTAGACAATTAAAATTGTATATATTACCTTGAGTTAAATATTTCGTGATTGAAATTTTTATTTTTCACATCTTGAATTTTATAAATTGCCTGATTCGATTTTGTGGTATGAAGTTCATCCGAATTGGTATAAAATTCTCGAAAGCCCCAAGCAAAATCCGCGAAGTTCACTTTTCCATCTTGATCATGGTCTAGTTGGGCAAACAAAGTGTCCGATTCTTCATGGGAAATGTTAAATTTCGAACATAAATCCCTTAAATTATCCCTGCCGATATAGCCAAGATCATAAGGATCGCATTGGCTGAAGAGGAGCCGCAAATCGACATCTTCCTCGGACATCTTCCCAGGAAACGACCAATGAGTTCCATTCAATCGGAAAAACTAATGCCAAGTTACGTTGTGCTACGAGCATAGAACAGGTGGCCTTCACGTCACCATGTCCTACCAAGTAAATAATACCTATATTTATCAGTAAAGACTTTAATCAATTATCAAGAGAAATGAAAAGATATATTGTATATATTTATTTTTAAAAGAAAACGTTCTCGGTGAACATTTTTATTGATTTTCCACTCATTTAAAAAACATTTAAATGAAAAAAAAAATAATAATAATTAAAAACTATACCATTGCTCATAAACTCGCAATTAGAGATAGCGCATTTTCTTTCTTTTGAGATTATTTTTTACTTTCAAATTCTTTATTATGACGAGATCTAAATAATATTGATTTTGGAATAAATCTTGTAATTTAATAGCAACGAGATTTTGATTGTATGATATGGGATGGATTTAAAGAATTAAAATTAGACGAAAAGGTGAAAACTTTTTCAAGAATCGGTACGATCTCGGCATTTTTGATCAGCGAACGCATATTTGAGCTAAAAAGCTTGATGAAACCTGATATAAAGGTGTAACTTGGGTGTGAAATTTCAGCTCATTATCTACAACCTTTCAAGAGTTCGTGGCGTAAATAACTCCCCTGCGTTGCTGAGGGCACAAGGGCTGAAGGGACGCAGTGCGAACAAGCAATAAAAAAATTCTTAAAGAGAAACAAAGAGGTCGTCCTCTGCTTGATGCAAATAAACATACACACATATATATCAAATATATATATTATTTATTTGTTTCAATTAAATAAAAAAATTAAATATAAGAGTTTTGGAAGGGGATTCAACCAAGGTGTTCACTAGAGCAGCTATTCTCAACCGCTGGTCCGGCGGACCACTAGTGGTCCGCGGAGAAATTTTACCTGTCCGCATATATATATAATTACATATCTTTACATTTAAATATTATTGTGAGTAAATGATAATAAAAATGTTACAATTAACTTATGTAGTAGTTCTTTAATACCTAGTAAAATTTTGTTGTTAAAAAAATATCACTGGTCCGCGAATTTTTTTTACAAATTTTACTGGTCCGCAGGCCAAAAAAGGTTGAGAAACGCTGCACTAGAGGATCCTTGGTAAAATTTTCTCTCTTGAAAATGGGGGCAAAAAGAAATTTTTTCATCTCTATATAAAATATTCATTTAAATATAAGTGTAATTTCAGTGGAATTAAAATTTTATTTTCTTATTAAAAACAAAAAATTACTCAAAATTGGGGACCATTCGTGGCTATCATGGGTATTGAAATCTAGATAGAAACAAAATTACCTCTGAAAATTATATTTCTCAGACATATCTAAACCCTAATTACAAAAAAAAAAAAAAAATTGATTTCTGACTAAATTCAATATTCCGGCAGCTCGGCGAGCTGTGCTAGTAGTAATAATAGTATTTCTATCTACTCAATTCTTTAATTCTTTGATTGTCCGATTTGCAAATCGTTCATGCGCAGAGCGCATAAGCTTATCTTAGATGCTAATTAAGATTTGGTATAAAGGGAAACTTGGTTGGTTTCACAAAAATAAAATATTTTTTTTTAACCAATATATTTCAGACTATTCCTTCATCTTCAGAAGAATTGAGAAATACAGAAATGCAATTTTCAAAGCAAGTTTTAGTAAAATCATTAGTTGTTATTAATAATTTACATTAACATTAAATATATCCCTCCACGCAAAACTGTAACTTCAAAAATATTTTCAATATTTAGAGGGTTTATTTCTCTCATGAATAAGTTTTAATCTATTTTTGTTTATGCAGTTAACATTTAAATTCTAAACACTATTTCAAACTCGATTAATAATTATTTTTCTTGTTTTCTTAAATAAATAATTTTATTAAAACAAATATATACAATGATTTTACAAGAATATATTTTAGAATAATATATCACTACTTTTATAAATGCTTCAGCTATAAGGAAGGCTTATATATATATATTAGACAATAATAAAAAATAATCATTTAATTGTACACAGTTAGAGAGGGAAAAACATTTAATTGAAAAATCTCTGAATTTAATAACTGATGGTCTTAGACCGTATTTTATCCTTTAATAAGTTCTTCTTTTTCTGGAAGAGACAATGTTTCAGCACCTCTCTAGAAATAGATGAAATGTAGAAATTTTTAAGAAGCTCAGGAGTATTGAGAAATTTTTCAGTCCAATTTTTAATTCCAAAATAGTTTGATTTTATACCAAGCCTTTCGGAGATAGCATTTTTGACCCCTGGTTACGGGTATTTATTTATTTGAAGTATACATCTTGGCTTCGACTTGACTAAATAATCTTATATTATCTTAGAAAATCATAAGATGGTGTCATCTATCAATTCAAATGGAATGGAATATTTTTAATTATATGTCAGAAGGGTTGTAATTCACTCCCTCGGGAATCGAACCCGAGTGCCAGCAACAGCAATCCGGGCCATCTGGCTCACCTGCGGGATGCGATCCTCTTTGACATATGTAAACGCGTTAAATATTTTACTCAAAGATTGTTATCTTAATCTTTAACGCGTTTACATATGTCAGAGAGGTTCGCACCTCGCAGGTGAGCCAGATGGCCCGGATTGCCGTCACTGGCACTCGGGTTCGATTCCCGAGGGGGTGAAACACAACCCCTCTGACATACAATTAAAAATATTCCATTCCATCGGATTTAATAGATGACACCATCTTATGATTTTCTAAGAAAATTTGAATCTATTACCATCGGCAAATTGAAATCTTTCATAATCTTATATTACTTTAGCATATCAAGAAACAAAATTGCCTTTTAAATGCCTTTGGCAATGCAGACTTTCAGTTTAGTAGTCATAATTAATGCGACTCTCCCTCTCTCAGCGATTAATATCAGTGGTTTCTTCAGTTCACTTTTACATTCATAGTAATTCTCAAGTATTTATAGGATTTGACCAATTTATTTGATCACAGCCTACTCGCAGGAACTGCTTCTATATCACGATGTCTTGAGCAGAAGAGTGATACTTCCATAATTAAAAAAATATAATATACATATATACATAAGTTTACTTCCAACAAACACTAAAATTCCATTATGTATTCGATTTTCTTTTCTCCATGATGAAATAGGATTTATGTATAAATTAATGCAAATCAACTTCGTGGCTGGAAATATATTTAACAAAACTAGAATTTGAAATTTTATTCATAAGATATCTGTTAATTAGGTCAGCAAGAATTAATTTATATCACTAGCTTGGAAATAATCATTATTTTCTATCATTCTGTAAAATCATTTCAACTAATGCTGGCAACCGAAACCGGTTTTTCAATTAACGGGTTGAATTAATATCTCTTTAAATATATTTTTTCGATATTTACTATAAAAAATTTGGTCATCGAATCGAAATCCTCTTTACCTATTTTTTATAACCAAAAAATAATAAAAAATAAACTAATAGTAATATTGACATTTTTTTTAATGAAACTATTTCTCGACAGATTAACGAAAAAAAATAGCGATTCTATTAGAAAAAAGGGCACTTTTTCTTTAATCCGCCAAGAAATACTATCATTAAAAAAAATGATATCCATATTATAGTTTATTGTTTATCATAGAAAATATGTTGAGCTGCTTTTCGATACCATAACAATTTTTTTTTTCAAAATAACCGATTAACCGGTCATTCGTATACATGGTTACTCGAAACATGAATTTTTCATCTTTATAGGAGTAATCTGTTTTATTCGATACGGAGTTTTAAAGAAATCAATTAACCAGTTTGGCATTTATCCAATTATCGTAAGCACTAATTTTAATATCGTATCCTGTTGGTTTATATGAACTCGAAAAATTATGCGAGATGTCCAATCCTATTCGTTATCGGTTAAATTCTGGATTGATTTCCAAAATTATCTCTCTAAAAATGTTGCCTGAAGCGGCATCAGATATAAATATTTTGGTCATTCAAAGTAGAATAATTCAAAAAATATTCTTAATGTTATTAGAGTTCTATTTTATAGGAAACTCGGGGACGGTTTGCAACAATCGTTCCTGAGTTTATTCTAATATAATTGGCCGCATTTTTGTTTTGTTTTTTCTATAATAATAAGATTTAAATGTTTTCTCTTTAATAAATAACGATATGTACTTAGATAAATTGAAATTTTTTTACAGTTATTTTTTAAAAGCAAATCATCAACTCGACTACGCTCAACAAGTAAAGCTTTTTAATTTTTCCGGTTAGTCTGCAAAAAATCAAATATATTTTGGAAGATTAGTTGGTTTTTTAACATTATTACTTTTTTATGGGAGGAGATTCCAATAATATAAAAATATCTATATTCAAATTGTATCGAAAACAGTAGAAAAAGTACACTCACAAGCAAAGAAATGGATCACTCTCTTTTCATTAATTTAATGATCCTTTGCATGTTTATTTGTAATCTGTTAGAAATTTAAATATTTTTTTTCTAAAAAACTAGGAGAGACAATACTAAATATTAAATATTATTGTTTTATTAATTTTTTTTCTTTTGTATTTGAATAATACCCAACCTCCAAAATTTTCATTTTTTCCTAGTTTTTCATACCAAGTCAAATAATTAAAAATTAACTGGATGACTTTTGATGTAAAACATTTTGATTTAATCTTTAATTTTGGGCTTTAATACGGTATAATTTATATTAATATAACATTATTTATATTTGAAAATGCAAATTATATTTAAGAACTCACAAGGGAGGTGATTCCATTTCTTTGCTCGTGAGTCTAGTTTCATAACAAGATTCATTTCAGACTTTTACACTCAGCTATTAAATTCTTCATATATAATCACTCAAATATGAAAAAATAACAGCATTAAAATTAGAAAAAAGTTATATAATTAAGAATATATACAATTAAATAGAAATCAAAGCTGAGTATAGATCCTGCTGAAAAGTATTCTAATACGGATACAAAATACTGATACTTTTGTTTCAAAATGTATCTCAAATATATATATATATATATATATATATATATATGATATATATATATGATATGATATATATGATATATATGTATGTATTTTAATACTTTTTTACGGATAACAGATGCGGATACAAGAAAAAGTGTTATTTAACTCAATAAGGTCCCAACACTTGTTCTTTTTCTTTTTATATTTATAATATTTTTTTTATATATAATCTTCAAAGATATATAGCAGATTAGGAATTCATAAAAAAAAATGTTTATTCCTTTAAATACATATTTGAGATATATGCACTGTCCAAAAAAATAGGACGTTGGGTTTAAGGGAATCAAAGTAACCTGTAAATAAATGTATAACAAAAAAAATTGTTAATTTCAAATTTATACTAAATGATTATAAACTGCGAATAATAACATCAAAAATTACTATAGGCTCATACAAAAATTGTACTTTTCAAATTGGAGGATTTTCAAGACTCAGTAAGCTCGCCAGTGAATAATAAGTAGTATAAGCTGAAATATTAGAAATTTATTTTTGATTTTCTTGACAAAAAAATGATAGCATTTTTTAGCCGTAAGTTTTAAAGCTAGAGAGCTCAAAATCTAATCAGTTCTCAGCATTAAAAATAAAAAAAAATTGGCTAAAGTTCACAATAAAGACAAATGAGAATTTTGTTAAGGGAGAATGGTGTAGGTTCGTGATGAAACATATTAAATAAAGAAAACTTTTTAAAATTTAAAATACTAGATAGGTTTCACATAAATAAAAGATCAGATGCTTGTTTAGCACGACTCAATATATATATCGGGGTATAAGCTCATCTTCAGGAGTTCACAAGGGACTGTCCTTTGTGAACTCCTGAAGATTGGCTTATACCCCGAAATAAATATATATTGAGTCGTGCTAAACAAGCATCTGATCTTCTATTTATGTGAAACCTATCTAGTATTTTATATTTTAAATTTTAAAAAGTTTCTAAAAAAATTTTCAAAAATTTTCTTTACCTCAAATGAGAATTGTTTATTTGTTTCTCAAATTTTTACTTATTAAACTTTTCACAGGTTCGATTAGTTAAAAAAATGCGTTCCCAAACAAGTATATGAGATGGTATTTTTGGCGATTAGTGTTTGCATGTCATGGGCTATATTTGTTACGTTTACCAAATTTTGGCACCAGAACGAACTTTCTAATACATTCCGTCCTTGTGTTAGTATGAATCCAGACACCACAAAAAAAATCATGGTTGAAAATTATTTTTATTCTCGTTTCAGTAATTTTTAAACACAATGAGCAAATTAAAAATAAAAAATAAAATTTCGCCTGCCCCCTGCGTACCGAATAATATTAATTATGATTTGATAAATGGTGAAGAAGAAAGTGCTTATTTGTACAAATTTTTAGTAAAAGAACGAAACCCCCCCCCCCCCCAAAAAAAAGAAAAAATTAAAATACTAAGGTTTATTTATTTTTTAAACTGGCTTGAAGTAATATCTGTATCCATACAAAATTATTCGGATAGTACCCAGCTCTGAGTGAAATTAAATAATTTTCTACTAAAGGTACAATTTTTTTTTTTTTTGGAAATTAAGTATTTCAGTTCAAAACACTTACCATATAGGAATATATATGTTTCGTTGAGTCTGATGCTTGTTTGCTTAGCCAATAACAAAACTTAATACATAACACTGATCGGCAAAAAAAACACAAATTTTTATAACTGACACAATTCCTTCTGATTCTAATGTAAAATGACCTCATGAATCCGAATATCACTTCCGTTTTCCCCCATCATACACCGTTTTCATGCTTTGAAAAGTTAAAACTTACACTGATCTATTACTATAGTCGTAAGCTGTAATCGTTATCTTCCCTTAGTACATCTTTCGCGATCGTAGAGTCAACTTTTCAGTATTCTAGGAGGGGATTCTGTGTTTCCAAGTTGTTCAAATTGTGTAAAAAGGTCCAAATTTTTTTGACCCGGCTTTTTCAAAGTGATGTACAGTGCGTGAGTGTAAGTTGTGATTAACATCGAGCATTGATTTACTGTTTAATTATGCCACGCCAATTCAGGAGGTCATTTTACATAAGAATCAGAAGAAATGGTGTCAGTTATAAATTTTTTTTTTTGCCGAGCAGTGTAATTAAAGAAATTTTTCAAAATTTATTCCGTTATTTCAAACGGGACAGGCGCTGGTAGGTCTGCATTTGGCGGTTCAAGTCAAGTATGTATAAAATTCATGATAATCTCTGAAGGCTTCAAAGAATCCCTATTTGAGCAATTTGCATCGAAGTTAGTCTTGATCCAAATGTATATTGATTTTCGGGATGTGTTTTTATGGGAAGAGTTTTAATTTCAGACTTTTCCACTCGGCTATTAAATTCTTCATATTTATTCATTAAAATATGAAAAAAATAATAATAAAAAAATTGTAAATTCGACAGGTTTATTAGTGAAAAATAAATTTATTTTGATTTGTTACAATAAAGAAATTTAAATTATTTACCAAAGTGATCAAATTTTAATTTTCTTTGGAAATGAGCATTCCAATTTTTCAAAACGCTGATGGGAATATATGTTTCATTTGGATCAGGTTGCATGTTTGCTTGACTAATTACAAAACTGTAAGCATAATTAAAAAAATTTGATAGGATTTGTTGTGATATATCTAAGAGGATAGGCGCTGGCAAGTCTGCAGTAGTCGGTTCCGGCCAGGTATAATTCAGAATATTCTCTACAGGCTCTAAGGAAATCCCTATTTGTGCATTTTGAATCGAAGAATCATTTGATGCAAATGTGAATTGATGGTCGTTATTGGTTTCATTTTTAGTCGAAGAAATTTTAAAAATTGCTGAAGGTTTTTCGTTTGAAATAAAACCCAAGGGCTGCCATTGTGTTGGTTGATCTGGATTGGGCCATGAAAAAAATACTGAAATGAGAAACAAAAACAAAGTTATGGTTAGTAACTAGTATTCATGAGTTTATTAAATTTGTAAATAGATAAACTTTAATATTAGTGGAGAAAAAAGGCCTTCGAAATGTTAAAGATTAAATGGGTAAATAGAATTAAAAATGAGGTTTAAAAAAAAAAAAAGAGAACACTGAAGAAGAGAAACGCTCAAATGATAGGACACACCTTAAGACGTGGAGGATAGCTAAGCGCTAAGGGATATTTTAGAGGACAAAGTGGGACAGAAAAAGGGCAGGGGATGATCCAGATTGGAATATTTTCCCCAAATAATACTACTCTATAGAGATTATGTATTTTTATTAAGCAGAAGAGAGACTCCTTAAATTTTGTAAATTAAACAATTCTGTTACTCTAGATAATTTTAGTATTTTTTTGCTATTGTTAAGTGATCAGGTACTGAAAGATCATATTGTTAAATAGAAAAATTAGGCAATACTATAATTTAAGAGAAGAGAAGAAGAAGCTCCTTAAGAAATCAATGAGGATGTTCTATGCTTTTTATCAAGAAATTTATTAACGTTCAACATTATGCAAAAAGTGCAGACTTTGTATACATATTTTAAAAAATATGGAAAAACAATACAAAAATAACACAACCTTGGATTTTAAATAAATAATGATTTTTTAAAGAATTATCACATTTTATCACTATAAATTTTGAAAAGGTGACCGAATTGTAATAGCCTGTATCCTTGTGTTCATTGAACCAATTAATCGGACAAGAAATTCAGTGGGATATTGCGCATTCCTTTTCCAATGCACATCTCAACTCCGCAATCGATGCTACAGTGTCTCTGGCTTGAACTCTTCGTTTTAGCTCATCCCAAAGATGTTCTATAGGGTTCAAGTCAGGTCTGCGTGCTGGCTACTCCATTGTTCGAATATCGGTCCCTCGAAGGTAATTCCGCACTATTTCTTGCATTATCAGAATAAACCACATGTTTTCACCGATAAAGCCAGCATATGGAATCATATGATTCTCAAGAATTTCCTGAAAATACCGGCAAGAAGTCAGACCTCTCTGATTGTTTACGTCTGTCCATCTAACAATGAAAACAAGATCTGTTTTCGCTTCTGAAGATATCTCACCCCATATTATTATGCAACCACCTTCGAAACTGACCTTCACAGTAATCCAGTATTGGGGTATCGTTCTCCTGGGCATTAGTAGAGTCTTGATCTTCTGTCGTTGCCGTGAAGACACTTTCTTGTTTCTTCGTGAAGAGAACGCGGATCAGTTTTGGCGCCTTTGCAGGTATTTGAAGTATAATCTCCTGTTCAAGCAATCCTCGACTCACGCGAGTTTACGGCTATTCCCCGGACTTTCCGTAGTTGCTGTCGGGCTAGAACTGCATTGAGTCAGCGATTACATAATGCAGAAGGTGTTATGATGCAATCATATCGATGTGTTGTAGCTCGAGATTGCCTGATTCAAGGCGTCGGCCGTGAGAGCCAGTCTCGTTGTAAACTCGCTGAACCGATTTAGTGGTTAAATTTAACAATTCACCGAGATAGACCTGTCTGGACTAAAGATACAACTTGAGAGGCGATCTCAGGTCTTGTAATAATCCCTTAAAACAATGAAATAATTATTTATTTAAAAAAGCAAAGTTTGTTATTTTCGTGTTGTTTTTCCATATTTCTAAAAATTCGTAAATAATGTCTGCACTTTTGGCATAATTTTAAACATTAATACATTTCTATACAAATGAAACAATTTTTTGTTGGAATCCGAATTCTAGAACCTGAAAAAAGTGGAGCTAAAAACAAAGATAGTAGATATCTCAATTTTTTTGTCCTCAAGTGTATAATTTATTTGTTAGAGACTAGTTTCGAATGCTTGTCCTTCATCTTGAGTCTTTTTATAATAATTAAAAATATTTTATTTGTTCTTTTTCAAACCTAGGTTCAGGGACTCGATTAGATTCGTTTTCTAGTAAGATCGTTCACTTCCAAACAGTGTTTAAAATTTGCATCCAATCGAGTACTTGAACGAGAAAGAAAAGATAAAATATTTTTAATTAAAAAGACTGTAGATGAAGGCCAATACTTAGAAGTCTCTAACAAATAAACTATAAATATAAAGAAATATTTTCAAATTTATAGAAAAAGCTTCTGAGAAGATAGACAAAAATAATAGATTCTTGAAAATGTAAAGCTGGAATTTAAAACACCCGATACATTTCCAGCCATGATGTTTTTATCTAACGAGTCGAGGTACACATTTTCAGAATTGAGATGGCTGCCGGATACGCCTACCACACAACCTTATGAAAAAAAATTGGTCAGATTGACAGGCCTACAAGTAATTTCGCGTCTGATCTGACTAATAAAAAAGTTCAAACTGACTATATCTATTCAAATGTAGATCATTTTAGTCATAGGGCTTTACTTGTTTTGGTAGAAGTTATCAATTTTAAATAAATAATATTTTCAATTAGAAACTAATTCTTAAAATTTTTCATGTCTTTGATCTGACAATTCACCTATTATAAATTAAATAAATATTCAGAAATATAGAAGAGATTAGAGAGATAGAAATCCAGAAGTTCAAAGAGTAAAAATTAAACTTAATCAACATTTTTTAAATATAAAATAAGTTAATTTACCAGGTTTACTTCAGATCTTAAGCCAGAGCAACGCAACGATTCTTGATAATGTGTTAAGTTTTCATTTATTATTTGATCTTTTTACTTTTAAGTTGTTAGTTTTTTAATCTAATAAGAGTTGGTCGATTCGATTTTTGATTTGCGAGGAAATGAGTATGCGTAAGATTGTATATTTGATGCTTTGGTGGTTGAGTTGTTTATCGAAAGAAATCGAAAGAAAAGTTTCGGTTTAGAGCCTTAAGCCAAAACTTTTCTTTATAGAATAGAATACGTATAACTTCTAATGGGTTGGTGCATAATTATTGTGTTTTTTCAGCGACTTTTTTTTCTTTAAAAATTGGCGTTTTTTAATTTTTTTTCATAAAAATAATCTTCTCTTTTCAGTTAATGAATATGCGTATCGAAAATCAAATCCATATTCGCGATATTATGCTCTACCACTTCGAGAAAGGTTGGAATGCAGCACAGTCATTTCGCGATCTCAACGAACTTTTTGGCGAAGGAAAAGTCAGCAAAAGCCAAGTTGAAAGATGACACACACCATATTGCCTTCTTACAGTGGACGCCTTTCGGCATTCCTTTGGGTGAAACATCTGGCGAAACGCAAACCTTTCTTTTGACGTTTTTGAAGAGAAGCCATGCTTCATCCCCAGTGAAGAGATGCTTCAGGAACGTAGTTTGCTCGTTTCTCTGCAGCAAATCGATCAAATTCGGATATGTTCGGATTTGTTGTCGGAGAGTTCATGGGCGACCCATCCAGCCAATTTCCATACTTTTTCGACCTTTTTGAGAAGACGAACGATGGTCGAATAGTCCCCATTAAAGTCTTCGGCCAACATTCTGGTTGTTAAGCTTTCGTCCTCTTCCACGGCTGCCAAAAATTCCTGGTCGTCGAAATTTGATGGTCGACCTTATCTGCGAGGTTTGTATCGTCCGATTTAAACTACTTGAACCATCTTTCAATTTGGCTTTTCCTGATTGTTCCTTGACCAAAAAGTTAGTTGAGATCGCGAAATGACTGTGCTCCATTCCAACAACCTTTCTCGAAGTGATAGAGAATGCGAATATGGATTGATTTTCGATACGTATTTTCTTTACTGAAAAGAGAAGATTATTTTTATGAAAAAAAATTAAACAAAACGCCAATTTTTAAAGAAAAAAAAGTCGTGAAAAAAGGACGCAATAATTTTATGCACAAGTTTTTATCCTATTTAGTTTACGAGCTACACTGCTCTGACAGGGAATGGACTACAGGTACACTAATAGGGTCCCTTTGGGGTGCGAAGTGTAGACAACCTCCAAGATGGTGCACCCCGGACAATGCTCTCTCTACTCAGAGCGGCGAAAAGTCTACACACATGGCAAACGAATCAAGTGCGATCACGGTCGAAACATTTAGAACTCTGAAAAGGCGCAAAATGATCAAAAACAGTTGATGCAAGAACTCATTGACAAAGGATATAGAACCACAAATCCGAATTTTTCAATATTTTATTTTTTTAATTTCCTTGACCTTTGTGATCTTGCCAATTGCTGATGTATACAGGGTGTCCCGTATTAGAACGATAAGCCGTGAACAGGGGATAGGGTAATTTACGACGGCCCTGAACATAAAAAAAGATTTCAAAATGGTACAGCACATTGTACTTACTTCTTTAGAAAAAAAAATATTGATATTTTTTTGGCAAAATTAGTTAATTTAAAAACATATTTTGATAATGTTTTTTTATTTAATATGTTAATCAATTATGTCGTATTTTAATTGAACTAATCTTTGGCTATTAATGGAATTATTATTAGCTATTATAGTATTAATGTCTATAATAGCTAAAGATTAGTTCAATTAAGATGCGACATAATTGATTAACATATTAAATAAAAAAACACTATCAAAATATGATTTTAAATTAGATAATTTTTCCAAAAAAATACCAATATTTTTTTTTCTAAAGAAGTAAGTACAAAGTGCTGTACCATTTTGAAATCTGGACTAAATGGACCAATTTTTTAAATAACTTGCCATGCTTGGTTACTAGACCTTTTTTACATTATGGATGAATCAAAATTAGCTGATGAAATTTTTTTAAAACATAAGTTCGGCAAAAATATGTTTGTTCTCTAAAAGTATAGTACTTATTGTTTTATTTTGAATTCTGGGAAATAGCAGGATTATTCAGGATTACGTAACAAAAATTAGAATAATAAAATATGTAAATTTGTAGCCACAGCATCTCGATATTTCGGGTAGGGTAGGAATTTTCAGAAAAATGCCTATTACTCAAAAACTGAGACTTTTATTAAAAAAAAATTATGTTCAGAACCGTCTTAAATTGCCCTATCCCCTGTTTACAGTTTATCGTTGTGATACGGGACACCCTGTATATAATTTTGTAAAGCCCTCTATGCTAAATAAATAAAGGGACCCATTTCACTTTTTAAACGAAAAAAAGGCACGTGGATGTCTGTTTTAGTTTATTTTTTATCATAACAAATAGGTGGAGTGACTTTTGGATACATTTACCATTAGTATTCTCAATGTAACTGAAGATATCCAAATAACATTTACAAAGAGAAACAAAGAGGTTGTTTTCTGCTTGATGCAAATAAACATACACACATATAATATCGAAATAATATATCTGTATATATATATTATTTGTTATAGAAAATGCAAAGATTGTGACGCTATCTATGTAGAAAAAACAGAGAGGAATCTGAAAATTTGATTAAGTGAACACTTTAGAGATTTTAGAAATCAGAAAAAAGAGAACTCATTAGCTGAACATTTAAATTCAAACAATCACTCTTTGCCGGTAGGCACAGGATTTAGATTAATAAAAACAGAAAGAAACCCAAAATTAATTAGCGCAATCTTTAGGAATTTTTGAAACCATTCAATAAAAATTCAGACCTTTGTTTGAACAGAAAGATTGAGTTATCAAATAGCAATTTGCATAGAATGTTTTCTGTCAAAACAAACAATTTTAGATAAAAGAAAGTGGGAAAAAAAGGAAAAACCAACCCCCTTCCATTGTCCGTCTGTTCTTTGTTACAAAAAAAAAAAAAAAAAAGGGATACATGTGTTTAAATATGAATGTGACCTTAAGGTAGTTGTTTCGCGACAATACTAGCAAAAAGTTAATGCTAGAGTATATAGAACAGACAATAAGGATTCATAGTTCATAAGCCCAAAACTTTTTGCTGTTTATGTACCAATTCTAGCCAATCCCGTGCTCGTACATACATACGTTACACCTTATGAAAATTATAATTTTGAAAAAATCTAGCGCAAGCACGCTTTAAATCTTTTGCTGATTAAATAAATGCGCTGTTGCCAAATTGTTTTTAAGTGTAAATTTTTCATTATTTATTCCTTATTATCTCTGAAACTGTGTTGTAACTATGAATCAAAATTGTCTTAAAATTTGTATTGGTTATTATTTAATGTTGGTTTAGTTTTTTATAAAAATGGTAAGGGTTTCTTAATTATAATTAAATATGTATGTAAATTTTCCGATATCCCGTATAGTGCAATGTTAAAGAGCCCGAAAAACTCGATTTTTGAAATTTAATATCTCCGGAACTGTATTGTTCATAAATTTCGTTTTGCCACCAATCGATGCAGAAGTATTTAAATAATAATCTTTCTAAATTTCAAAAAAATCCTAAGAAAACGCATTTGGCGGAACAACTACCTTAAGTTGATTTTAATTTTAACTGGATCCTAGCTAAGATCGAAAATTTTCAATATCCATACGGTATTGACTCCATGAATAATATTTATAATTAAAAAAAGACTGATGATGAAGACCAAGTGTTCGAAACTATAGTCTCAAACAAATAAATAATATATATACAGATCTATAATTTTGATATATGTGTGTATGTTTATTTGCATCAAGCAAAGGACAACCTCTGTTTCTCTTTGTGAATCAACAACTCTGCTACTCTCGGCAAAACAAAAACTATTCAATTAAATAACATTTAACCGAAATGTTTCTGTGGGAATATTATTTTGGCTGCTCACACGCTTTTTTCTCTTTTCCTATAAAAAATGCTGATTTTCAAACCCATCAGGTACATTGGATGGTTGCGTTGCCCCAAGGATAGATCAGACAAAGAATGCTTTGTGAATTAGCCAAAAAAATGAAAAAGAAAAAAATACAATTCCACAGGTGTCCTCTGGGAAGAGTTCTTTTCCTGTTAGAAAAACTCCAACATGTTTAATAGACTCAGCATTGGTAAGAGTAGCAATCAATTGATTGGCACTGACATGTTCAAAATTCGTTTGAGGCTGGAAAGGAGAGAAATCAATCACGTTTATTATAATACTAAATTATGCATAATTTCCACCTACAATTTTGCCGGAAACGAGTACTCCAAACATATTTCTTCTTTAATATTTACCAAATGTCAATTGAATTGTTTTCTTTCTCTTTTTTTTTTTTTTTTTTATATTAAAAGGTTATTTTCAGGGATGATTTGTTTAAATATTTGGTCAGTTTTGGGTCATTCCTGAAATTAATCGATATCTCCCAAATATTGTCGAAGGATTAACGAGCCATTCAACATTGTAATGATTTTAAAGAGCGATCTGAATAAAAAAAAGATGGAAATGATAGAACCGACAATGAATGTAGGATGTTGATGGAGAAACTCGGATTTCTCGCCTTCCCGAATTCGTTCGATTCCATCCGAATATTTACAGGATTCGTTAGAAGTCAGGAAACACTCGGCCGAATGGCCAATCAGATGAAAGTGGCCGTGGCACAAGTGCCGCTTATTTCAAACCAATTGAATTATGATTCTATTTTATATTTTAAGGTAGTTGTTCCGGCAAATGGGTTTTCTTAGGATTTTTTTGAAATTTAGATAGATTATTATTTAAATACTTCTGCATCGATTAGTGGCAAAACGAAATTTATGAACAACATAGTTCCGGAGATATTAAATTCCAAAGATAGAATTTTTCAGACTCATACATTGCACACTATACCGGATATCGGAAAATTTACATACATATTTAATTATAATTAAGAAACCCTTCTTACCATCTTTATAAAAAAAACTAAACCAACATTAAACAATAACCAATACATATTTTAAGACAATTTTGATCCATAGTTACAACACAGTTTCTGAGATATTAATGAATAAATAATTAAAAATGTATAAAAAAAATTTACATAAAAAACAATTTGGCAACAGCGCATTTATTTAATCAGAGAAAGATGGATAAAGCGCGCATGCACTAGATTTTTTTAAAATTATAATTTTAATAAGGTGTAACTTAGGCGTTGATTACATTTGTTAAAAAATAACAAAACGATTTTTATTGAAATTTTTTAACTTTTAAAATGTATTTTATCTGTCATTTTAATATAAAAATATTCAATCTCTTACAATGGTGCCAGATTTGTCAAACGAGCACGGGATTAGCTAGAATCGGTACATAAACAGCAAAAATCTTTGGGCTTATGAATTATGAATCCATTTTTCTGTTTTCTATATACCTACTCTAGCAAAAAGTTAATGCTAGAGTATATAGAACAGACAATAAGGATTCATAATTCATAAGCCCAAAAGTTTTTGCTGTTTATGTACGATTACTAGCCAATCCCGTGCTCGTTTGACAAATCTGGCAACACTGTCCGAGCTTGTATATATATTTTATCATAGAAATTTCAGATAAAGTACATTATAAAGGGAGGATTATAAAACAAAAAGTTCTTAATAATCGATTGAAAGCAGTTGCAACAATGGCTTAAGCGAAAAAACGCCAAAAAATTACTAAAGTTAACCCACTTTTTAGGTTAAATAAATGCGTTGTTGCCAGCTTGTATTTAGTGTAAATTTTTCGTTATACATTTTTCCTTATTTATTAATTATTATCTCAGAAACTGTGTTGTAACTATGAATTAAAATTTTCTTAAAAAATGTATTAGTTATTGTTTAATGTTGGTTTATTTTTTTATAACAATGCAGCATAAATTTTATTCCGATTGAAATAAAGGAAGGGGGTGTAAATTAGTCATGTCGCAAAATAAACATTTTAATCGTTCATATCTCGTCTTCGGTAAATCTTAGAGGCTTGAAATTTGAAACTTAAGCTATCTAGAGGCTACAAGAAGTACCACAAGATTTTGGTTAAAATCAAAGTACCGCAAGTTGATGTTTACGTACGTAAGAATGTCTCCCCTGCGTTTCCCAACCATAAATCTCAGAGCTACGAAATTCGAAACTTAAACTCGATGTTAGCTAGAAGATGCGTACAGCATCAAGCTTTTGCTTGAAATCAGAAAATTGTAAGAGGACATTTACATGAAAGATTTTTCGTTTTTTTTTATTTTCTCAAAAACTGCAGTAACGATTTTTTTTTAAATTGGTGTACTTATCAAGTGTCATGAGTTATTAGTCGTGTATAGATTTTAATCCGATTGAAATAAAGAAAGAGGTTGTAAATTAGGAGTGTCGTAAAATAAATATTTTGATTCATATATCATCTTCTGTAAGTCACAGAGCCTTGAAATTTGAAAGTTAAGCTATTTTCCTTAGGCCCACTTGTATATCGGTTGGTAAAGTCTTTGTAAAAGTTGACAAAGGGTAAAACCTTAAAATTCACTTTGTGCCCGGCGGAATGGCCAATCAGATGACACGCACTTTCATCCGATTTGCCATCCCGCCGGGCATAAATGAATTTTAAGGTTTTACCCTTTGTCAACTTTTACAAAGACTTTACCAACCGACATACAACTGGTCCTTAGTGGCAAAAAGTTACCTAGCTTCGTTCGGTGCTCCAGTCACTTTAAGGGCCGGTTGTATGTCGCAAAGTAAATGCTTTTTACAACTAACAAAGGGTAGATGGTAAATGGAGGGACTGGGATGGCCAATCAGATGACAGGCACTTATCTACACTTTGTTAGTTGTAAAAAGCATTTACTTTGCGACATACAATCGGCCCTAAGTGTAGGTAAATGAGAATTGCTCACTTGGACAATTTTTTTGGGGGCCCTAAGCTATAGCTTGTTTAGCTTATACGTAAATCCTGCACTGAGTTTACTGTATTCATTTAGAAAATTTGTACTAGAATGAAGAAGAAAATCAAAGCCTCCGAAATTTATTTATTTATTCTCAATAAAATTTTTACTTATTTACATATTCCCAGCAACCAGTCTTTTAAATCAAACTGATTGTTTTTATATAATTAATCACTTTGATTCAATTATTTCTTCCCGAATCATTTAATTAAAATTTATTATAAAAAAGCGGGAAAGAGCAAGTCGTGTGGTGCACACACATTTTAAATGGAACCAGCTGATTGATAACCTTTTTGACAACTAAGTTTGAAAATCATGAAATGGGCTAGCAGTTAAAAAATGAATAAAATAAAATTGAAGCATTATAGTTTGATAGTTATTGATAAAAAAAGGTATGTAATGCTTTTAGATTTTATTCAATAAAATAAATAATTGCTATTGAATCTACTTAATATTTTTTTTTTATAATTAAAGAAATAAAATTTGTTCTTTAATATTTTCAAAAATTTTAAATAAACATGAATTTTCTTTAATTCTATGAATAAAAACAAAGTCAATTTTTGGAAAAATGATGGTGTTTTTTTTTTTTAATTTTAACGAAAATAGAGGCTCTTTTTGGCAAAAAATGAACTTCACATTACTAAGAATTTAAAAGCCGAATCACCCTTTGGTTTTATTTCACCTTAGCAGGGATCGCCGTTTCGGGAGTCGAACCCAAGTGCCAAACTTGCATTCCGGGGCTGTTATCTTAACCCTAGAGACGAAATCCTTCTGAGGCATTTGCTTAGCTAGAAAATTTTAATTGAAAAGTTTTTATTTTGCCGAGAGTAGCAGAGTTGTTAAATCATAAAGAGAAACAAAGAGGTTGTCCTCTGCCTGATGCAAATAAACATACACACATATATATCAAATATATATATATGTATATACCTATTATTTATTTGTTTGAGACTATAGTTTCGAAGGCTTGGCCTTCATCATCAGTCTTTTTTAAATTATAAATATTATTTTTCATCTAACTGGCTTCACGGCTTAGTAAGAACATACATTTTCAATATCCACGCTATATCGACCCCATGAAAAATATTATTAAGACTGATTTTGAAGGCCAAGCCTTCGAAATTATAGTCTCAAACAAATAAATTATATATATATATATATATATTTGATATATATGTGAGTATGTTTATTTGCATTAAGCAGAGGACAACCGCTTTGTTTCTCGTTATCAAATTTTACTTAGGTAACTTATCGAATGAAAATTTTTTCTTTCGACTGAATGCAATTTTAAGTCCAAAACCTTGTTGAACATTAGAAATAAAAGCAAGTGAGTTTTTGAATTTTTATTCATAATATTCTCTAAGGCCTTACTCTAAAAATTGCATTCACTCGCCATCTCAATAATTTGTGTAAAATTTTGTTCTGAATACATATCTACATGCAGGGCTAGGCAGAATCTAGTTTAAAATACTCCAATTACTAGAGTTTGCTATTTTCGTAACATGTAACTGTAACTAGTTCCTCAAAATAAAAGCAACTAGTACTCAGTTCCTTTTTAGGGAGGAACTGTAACTCTAAACTATAATACTTGCAAAATTTGTCACTTTATGGGATATTTTCTCATAATAATTTACACTAGATAAATCCGACATTTTTTTTAAAGTAACATGAAACTAGTTACAGTAACTTATAGCTGTAATTAGTTCCTCGAAATGAAAGGAACTAGTACTTGTACTCAGTTTCTTAAAATGAAAGTAACTAGTAACTAGTTCGTCAAAAGTGATGGAACTGTCCAGCTCTGCATATTTGTAGGGATTACCTCGTTTCTAGGGTTAATCCGAATGCCCGGAATGCAATTTCAGCACTTGGTTTCGACTCCCAAGAGGGCGATCCTTTTTGACAATAAATAAAGCATCTAATCAGCTTTTAAATTCTTAATAATGTAAATTTCCTTTAATGCTTTTAGAGATTGTTTCATGAATTATTTTTACCAATTTATGTATTTGTTTCAGATAAATTTTCATACTAAAAATGGCCATGTATGTTCATCCAGGTGCATCGGGCCTTGTAGATTATTATTTAACTAAAAATGACTCAACCAAATCAAAAAAATCCACCTTTCTTCAATTAGAGGTATCATTTTCTATACTAAATCATTTCGAAAACAATACTGATTTGCAAGATAATTTGGATCTAGAGTGCAGTCCCCGCTCCCAAATTTTATTTACTTTTCATATTCTGGGGTATCTGATGCCACTGGAAAAGAATATGATAGTTTTTCTCTACCAAATTGGATTTTAAGCGATACTTATTTCATTGATATGATCTGTTTCGAGGCTTTTCATATACAAAACAATTTATGTATAACTTGGCACGTTCAACTAAGCCCTCCGGACTGCCGGAGTACTTAATTCACTCAAAAAATTTGTTTTTGTTTTCGTGTTTAGAAATGTCTGAAACCCGGAGAAAAGTTATTTTTATAACCATACCCACAATAACTTAAGAATGGAAAATGAGTGATTTAGCTTATATATGTATGTATTAAGGCCCCAAAGTCATTTCCAAAATTTATGGGGAGGGGGTGTATGCAAACTGCACTCTTGCCTTCATTTGTTAAATATCACACGGGGAAATTAGAAAATTAATTTAGTAATATTTTCATTTAATTTTAATTAATTTTCTAAATTCATCAACAATTTTATTATGTTAAAAATTATTTTAATATTAAACCATATAAGTAAAATTTTGATTTAATTATTTATAAATTATTTTAGGATTACTGTACATGTCCTTTTGAAGAATTCATTATTTTAGCTGAGTTTTCAGAGATTACGGGACCTATACCTCTAATTACAATACCATTTAATGCCCAAAAGTGTAAAAATCTTTTATTTGATATAAATGACTTCATTATAAAGAATATGTCTCTAGATTATCAATCGAGTGCAAGGTATGTTATAATTAAAACTCTTACCTATTGATGAATTCTCTTCTTTATTCTGTTCTTTTTTGAAGTGATGATGTGCAAGTTTTGCGAATGGATTTCCTTCCGAGGCTTCATACTTATTTACATTATACCACGCTACATGATCTCAAAGCCAGGGGGTTCGTTAGGCCCATTTGTTTTGCTTATATATGCTCTGATAAACACAAAATCAAGAAGTTATTTCCATTTTTGAGAGAACAATTCCTAAAGGTGAATTTATTATTTAATACACTATTATTTAATTGCTGTGAAAAAAGAAAAAAATCAAATCAAATATTAACTTAAGAGAAATAGAGAAACATGGGAAGCGAATCTCTCATTTAGATAAATAAATAATAAATAAATAAATAAATAAATAAATAAATCTTTATTACTCGACCTGCTTAGAGGCACAAGTCCTCGGTGGCTATGTCAACAAAACATCAATACAAATTAACTACAGAAATTAATAAACATAAATACAAATCAATTAAAAGAAATTAACAAACAAGAAAAAAAAATAGAAATGTATGCTCATTTTCAAATAACATGATCATAGATTTCCATCAAAAGAAAAAACGTAATTTAAATAATTCAGCAAAAAAAAAACCGATACCAGGAGCAAACGACGCATTAGCCATCCCGACATTTGCCATAAGTTGTTAAGGAAACCTGGTCAAAACCTTAACAAGGATGGTATGACCTCTCTCTACCTCAGCTAATCTCTGCTTGCGAGAACTAAATAAAATTTTGCACAACTCTAGACTTGACAAAATTTATAATTGATTTAATCATAGGGGGCAGAGGACTATAATCCCAAGTAGTAACAGACAGACTATTCCATAAATCAATGCCAGATCCTACAAATGAATGTAAACCGATATTTTTCAAGAATCTTGGCTTACGAATCTTTTTTCTATGATCAGCTCTACCTAAATAACTTGGTTCCTGAAATCTATTCGTTATTTCCTCCCAACTCCTAAAACCCTTATACGCTTTGAAAATCACTTTCAATTTAGCCCATTCTCTTCTCTCCAATAAACTAGACCATCCTAATTCATTAATCATTGAAGTGACACTACTAAACCTATCAAATTTACCAAAAACAAATCTAGCCGCCCTCCTTTGTACCATATCAATTTTCTCTCTAATCGTTGCTGATGTTTGTCCCAAACGACGAGTCCTCTAAATTTAGTCTTACATAAGTTAAATAAACTTTTGACTTAACTTCTCTAGATAATACCCTTCAAAATTCTACCAAACATCCCAATTTCCTATAAGCCTTATTGACTATATAAGTAATATGCATATCCCACTTTAAATTTGCCTGAATATGTATGCCTAAATATTTATAAAATTTAGATTCATTGATAATATTTTCATTAATATAATAATTTTTGAGGACTAACCAGATTTCTAGTACTAAATCTAACCAAATTTGACTTGGAATGGTTTAGTTCCATTGAATTGGATCTACACCGTCCTTCAATTTGATCCAGGTCATTCTGTAAAGTAAGCCTATCACAATCATTGTCAATTACTCTATATACGACACAATCATCCGCGAAAAGCCTAATAGATGATTGCACGACAGAAGGCAAATCATTTACATATATAAGATATATAAGATTTTTGATTAAATATTACATTATTTTGTACTTTTTAGAAGCATGTTTTTTTAGTTTTTTTAAAATATAATTTATTTTTTTACTTAATTATTTTTATAGAGAAAACTTTGCGGAATTTAACAGAATGAAATTTTTATTATTTTTATATAATTTTTTTTAAATTGAGTAGGTAAACAATTATTTTTATAGAGAAATGTCGAAAGTCACATTGATAGATACATACAGAGTAGAGCTAATATAAATCATGTAATGATATTTTGGGACTCTCACACACCGTCATTTTAAGAGGAAAATAAATTAAAAAAAATTAAGTCTAATTTTAGTTAAAAAGATCTTTACATGGATACCATATCCTACTGAAAAAAATTTATTTTTATTTTGGAGCCAAAATTCAACTCTCAAAATAATCATCCGATTGAATTCTTAATACGATTTTTGATTTCGGGGGAAATAAATACATATAACTTTATTAATCCTTATAACTTATTTAGTTTACGAGTTAAAATGCTCTAACAAAGTAGTCTCCTAACTTTTTAGACCTCGTACACCAAGGCGGAAAAAATAAATAAAGCGTACCCCAACTAATTGAGCAAAAATTTATTGTGAAAAGTATCATGGCCGTTGTCAGGAAAAAATAAAGATAGGTTTGAACCAGGAGTAGAGAATACAGGGAAGGCGAATATGTGCGCAAAGCAAATGATATAGTATTTAAATTCATTGTTTTATAATGCTCAACTTATATTGTTCAACTAACTTGATACAATAATATTGTAAGAACCAAGAAGAGAAAATTACACTTGAAAATTTTATATTTTATAGAAATAAGCTGACGTGTTCTGATGTGGCCATCCCACTTGACTTTACCATACAACCTGGCCCCTCACTATTATTTAACATTTAATAAAATTATTTATAATCATGTAGGGGAGGGGGGGTTAGTTTTTGCATTTTTATACTCCTCGGGGCCCATTGATTATGTATACAAAATTTGGTTGAGTTTGGTACAAGAGCCTATATTTTCATTTTTGACCACCCCCCACCCATTTGGGCGGTTAGTTTTTGCATTTTTATACTCCTGGGGTCCCACTGATTATGTATACAAAATTTGGTTGAATTTGGTAAATGGCCAAGATTTTCATTTTTTGACTCTAAGCCCCCCCCCCCCATTTTGGGCGGTTAGTTTTTGCATTTTTAGACTTCTGGGGTCCCACTGATTATGTATACAAAATTTGGTTGAGTTTGCTCAAATGGCCTAGATTTTTAATTTTTAACCCCCTCCACCCCCCTTAATTTTGAGTCGATATGCACCAAAATCTAATCATCTCTTAATCTCAATGCACCAAAACTACGTGTGAAATTTGGTTTTGATATTCACACTAGTTTTTGAGCTAGCTCGTCCATAAAATTTGGTAACGCACAGACTAACTAACAGACAACCAGACAGACTAACAGACATTTTTTTTTTATTTATTTATCCGGAAAAATACACAACATACAATATGTCATGTCCTATAGAGAGAAACAAAGAGGTTGTCCTCTGCTTGATGCAAATAAACATACACACATATATATCGAGATGATATATCTGTATATATATATTATTTAATATTGACTCCATGAAAAACAACATTTATAATTAAAAAAGACTGATGATGAAGACCATGTCTTCGAAACTATAGTCTCAAACAAATAAATAATATATATATATACAGATATATCATCTCGATATATATGGGTGTATGTTTATTTGCATCAAGCAGAGGACAACCTCTTTGTTTCTCTTTGTGAATCAACAACTCTGCTACTCTTGGCAAAACAAAAACTTTTCAATGTCTTATAGAGTTGACAAGTCAACTGTACATTTTGACAAAACAATTATTATCTCGAAAAATATAATTTTTTCGATGTTCACTTATTAGGGCTTTTTGTAGACCGAAATGCCATGGTTTCAGGCAATTTTATAATCAAAATAGTTTCAGCCGTTTTTGAGATATTTCGAAAAAAAGAAGGAGAAAAACAACACTTTTTTCATGCACCATTACAATACTTGACCATACACTGTATGGTAAAGTAAAATGGATTTGTACTTATTAATAAGTATTGTAAAGAGGAAATAAGCCTATGTCATTATGTAATAAAATAAGCAAACAAATTATTTTTACACAGTAGGTATTTTATTTTATAAACAGCTTACACACATATTTCTTTTTGTCATTTATTCATTATCAAATGCAGTCGCATTGGGAATTTTTCACATTAAAATTTAATGTGATTTAATTTGAATAAACGGACTGCCTTTGTTGAACAATATCTGAAAGTTTTAGTTTGATGGTTCCTTAAACTGTGTTACGAAGCCCTTGGGTTTAATACATAATAATGCTAAAAAAGATCAGATACCGCTAGAACAACAATTCTCAAATATATTATTCTCAAATAATCAATTTCTAGAATCTAGAGGTAGATAAATACCTAATTTTCGATTGAAAAACAAAAAATAGATTGTAATAATCCTATTAATATAACAATTTTTCCCATTATTTTTAATAGATAACTGATATTATAAAATCTAACAATCGGCAATTATTTTTGGAAGAGATACAGAAATCTTTACAAAAAATGAAAGAAAAACAAAATAAATATTTTTCAATACAAAAGGTAATCATTTGCAAATTCTTGTTCACAATTATTTTTTACAGTTTTTATAAAATTTGAATAATATATATTTTTATCTATTCTATCTATTGTAGAAAGAAGAAGATGAATTAACGCCTGATGATAATTTATTTTTACAAGATCATAATATATCTTTATTAGTAAACCAATATAATGAACACACTAAATTGCTCCATTTTGTAGAACCCAAGATAAATGTATATATAAATTTATTTTATCTAAAATAATTTTCTAAAATATATAATAATAATAATTATGTTTTTTAGGAGGATATTCTAACAATCGCATTAATAAATAAGTGGGAAAAATATTTTGCTTCCAAATCAGAAAATCCACTTGTTGAAACTTATAATGCCTCTCTTCAAAATCATATTTTCACATTAGAAGAAACAAATTATTTAAAGAATATATTATTTTTATCCCCATGGGGGTTTTCGTTAGCTTTTTGGAAGTTATTAAATATTTTACGTTTCTTTAAAAGAGATTATATGGAGATTAATTTGGAAGATGTTTCTGCGGAGGTATTGATATTTATTATTTATTACTTGTAAACACATGAAATAAACTTTAATAGACATTTCATTCACCGTTTATGGTTCTCCCAAAAAGAACATAATTTTTAAATTTTAATAGAGTTCTCAGAGACTTACACAACAAGAAAATTGAAAACAAGATATAATTCGAAAGCAACTTTTAGTCCCTTTATTGAAACTTTTCCAAGCTCAGTAACAAAACAAATAAAATTACAAATAATTTCTTTGAAAATATACACTTTCAAACCTTCTCGTTTTTAACCCTCGTGGCGCTATGGTCAAATTAAACAGGTGCGCCCCCCCCCAATCTTCTCTATTCTCATGAGCCCTCTTTACGCCAATGGGCATGTACCCATTTTGCTCAGTTATAGAATCGGGCCTGCATCATTGAGTACACAGTCCTAAGACTGGTTTGACGCAACCATCCGTCTCCACTCGGCTCTGTCCCATGCCAGCTCTTTGACCTCTCTAAATGTCGCATTCCATATCCCTAATTATTTGATTCAAATATTCTAATCTAGGCCTTCCCCATTTCTCCCCCCCCCCCCCCAAGATATTCCTAAGCAATCCCCCTTGTCTCAGTGTGTGTGTGCCCCATCATCTGACCTCTTCTCTTCCTCAGACTCTTCCACAAGGTTCTTCTTTCTCCGATTCTTCAAAGAACTTCTTCATTTGTAATTTTATCCATCCATTTGATATTCATCATTCTTCTGTAGCACCACATTTCGAAAGCCTCTAATCTCTTTCTCTCCGCTTCTCTAATTGTCCAGGTTTCACACCCGTACATGGCATCTTCCTGTTTTCTAAGCTGTTTTAGAAGAATAGTAGTTTTTGTTTTGAATTAAACCTCATTTAAACCTTAAATTTACTATTTTCATGTTAGGCTTAATAAATAAATACATTCTTGCTTAATCATCACATATCTGGTAGATATTTCTAAGCATCAAATTATTCACTTATCCATTTTTTTTTCTTTTCTTTTTAATGCAGTCGAATGCAAGAAGAGGCGCACCCAGTGCATTATTTTTCTTTCTTACATTCAAAATACATGAATATATCAACACATAAATCAATACTAATATATTTCATGTCTAGAACATAAACACATTTAATTGCACTTGCAGTCTATGAGTCATTAAGCTCCGACATTCACCCCAAATCTCTTTTTTTTAATTTCTTTTTCTTTTGTTATCCTTTTATTTAGTTAATTTTATCTCTTTTTTCTCCTCCTCTCTTCAGCCTTCGATTTCCTTCTTTTGTCAACTTTTTTTTCCTTTTGCTGGTCGTACCTGTTAAAACGTTGTTATATGTCACTTTTGGGTGTCAGATCTCAAGTTGACTGTATCATGAGTTTTAATAAAAACTATTTCGCTGATATTTCTTTTTAGCCATTTGGTCTCTCTATCTAAAATCGTCGTCTCCTGGAAATTAAAATCATATCCAATATCAAAATGTTGCATAGCCAGAACCGTTATTTCTTTCTTTAAAATCTTGTTCTCTCTCCAATCATTCTTATGTTGATTAATCTAGTGATTTAGTTTTTGTTTTGCCTGGCCAAAATAGCATTTTCGGCACGAGCATGAGATCTTATACACAACATTCGATTGGTCCAGCTCGTCACTTGTATTTTTTAATTTGAAATAAAAATATCAAAGTTGTCAAAGTTGTCAAAGGTGAATATGAACTTTTTTGAAGTTCAGCCATTCATTCAATTTTTCTGAAAGACCGTTTACATATGAAAATTTGAAATACTTTATAGTTGGTTCATCCTTTTTTAATGTAATCACTCTTATAAGATAATTGTTATTTCTCAATATTGTTCTGATTTTAATTATGGAATTTCAAGTAGAGTTTTAGCGCCATATCCACTAGCCCATTAATGATTCCTACTTTTTGTCCTATTGGGTTGTATGAAAATTAATTTAACATTCTTCCAGATTTGGTTGTTTTTTTTTTAAAACAAAATTACCTGATTTGAGGTGCAGAGAAATCTTGAGTGATCTTGGAAATCAAAGCCCTATTTTAAATATTTTTTTGTTTGTTCATTTAATAAATTCTCTGAACATTTCAAATGAGGGAAAAGAGTCCAAGCAAACCTCTGATGTTACGGCAATGATTCACCTTCGAAAAATAAATTATTTTATCCTTTTTACCATACCATTGATGCAATTTTTTCACTTACTGAGAATATAAATATAAGTACAATCCACACAAAAAGTTCTAGCCTCGTAACCACTCTATAAATATGAACGGAACACAAATTTTTGGTTATGTTTTTTAACGTGACTGTCCACCCACACTACGAAAACTCTATATGTATACACACATACTTGCCGGATCGTTTCCAAGCCATTGTGCTTATATCCCCTCCACTAAAAATAATCGCCCAAATATGTTTTTTTTCTTCAAAACTACGTGGTAAATAATTCAATTTTTTTAGTTACTCCAAATATATTATTCTAACAAATATTAGTTTTTCATCAAGATGGTGATGGTCCTTCAATGAAAAAAAATAAAAAAATGATCATATCCCCACCCTTTCCCTATCTACCCTATGTTAAAAATGTCATTTTTAATTGGAATTATTTCATGTTTGGTGTGGTAAATAGTCTTCAAATTTTAACAGTATGTGTATTATGCTTTTAATGACTTATATTCCAAGTTTCAAAGACTTCTTGCATTTGTGAAAGAACTACCTTAAACACCTCCCAATTATTTTTTCATCGCCCGGCTAGGTAATCAAGTCTAAAGACAATTATAAATTTTTAAATTAAATTAGAGAATAAAGGGAAAAGAAAATATTATAGACAACACTGGGCTCGAGCCTTGGACTTTCTCTTGACCGGCTCTTTAGAAAGAGTGAAGCTTTTGTCCTCTTGAGATTCCGATCTCACAACTAAAACTAATGCTTAATGAGTAATGACTATATTAAGATGGAATTTCATTATTTTTCATCCTTTATTTATTCATATTTGCGGCTCTCTAATAGCCTGACTATTATTACATTATTTTTAAACACCTCTCAATTAATTAAGTTCAAAAAATATTTTCTCAATAACAATAGCATTAACTGAATTAAATAAACTTTCAAAGTTTCACTTATGTCGTGTGATATTCCTAAACTAAACACAACTTATTTTTATTGTCTTCTTCAATATATATAAATTCTGCTACTCTCGGCACAAAGAAACTTTCAATTTATTTTTCGTCAGTAGCTATGTAGGTACCTAGACTTGCTATGACCCTTCCTTGTATTCCTATCTAGATACATTTAAAAAATCTATTACAGCACTGGTTAAACCGTTATGTTTTAATATCATTAGTTATAATTTTAACTTTTCTTTTTTAGATTTCTTCACAAGAAAATGCTTTACATGACGCTGAATATATAATTCTTTTAGAAAATTTTATTAAAATGCTAGATAAAAATAATTTGAATAATGAAGACCATTTTTCCTTTTCATATGTAAGTTTGAATTCGACCTAGATATTAGTAAATATTTTTTCATTTCTGTTTTGATTCCATTATTCTAGATTCAAGTTGAACAAACATTTAATAGGCAAGTTAATGAAGATGAAACTCAGCCTTCTAAAGATAACAATGAGTCAACTGAGAGTAAGAATAATTTTGTTTCCCCAAAGATTAGTTTTTATTTCTTCATTAATTATATTAATATTTATTTTTAGAAAATAAATTAGTACAATTCTTTCGAAATTATAGTAATATCATTCCACATATTTTCTATTCTCTTTTTATCGGGAGATGCTTAATATTTGTGGGGAATGAATCTTACGAAAATATTATAAACGACATAATCCTTTTAATGAAAGATTTTCATCCTTCGAAAGAAGTTAAAACATTGAGGTAATCGATTTTCTGATACATATACTATTATAAAATGTAATATTAATAAAATGAATCTGTTGTTTCAACAATTTTTACTAAATTAGAAACAATAGTATAAAAATGTTTAGAATGGAAAACAAAAAAATAGCGGGAAAATTTATTTTGCCTCCAAAAAGAATAAAAGCTAAGTGCGATTGGTACTCGAAAACTGAGGGTTCCGTAAATTCATTACTAACCTTGGAAGGCCCCTGTCCTGAATGTTAAATTCGGACCCCTATTTATTTCAATAAATATTAATAGAACACTTAATATAATCATCATCATTGAGTATACAGTCCTAAGACTGGTTTGACGCAACCACCCGTCTCCACTCGGCTCTGCCCCCCGCCAGGTGTTTGACCTCTCTAAATGTCTCGCATCCCATATCCCTAATTATTTGGTTGAAATATTCTAATCTGGGCCTTCCCCTTCCCCTTTTCTTTCCCACCTCCCCCTCCAAGATATCCCTAAGCAGTCCCCCATGTCTCAGTGTGTGCCCCATCAACTGACCTCTTCTCTTCTTCAGACTCTTCCACAAGGTTCTTCTTTCTCCTTAATATAATGTGTTATTTAATTACCAGATTTTTAACAGCGTTGTTAGGTGCTATATTCTATAGCTCCTCCCCCTTCTGGAAGCCAAAGCAAACCGTAAGAGCAAAAAGTTAGTGCTTTTATGTGCTTTGCAAAGCTATGTATACTGTACATAAGAACTTAATAGTATTCATTATTCAGGAATTTAATTTATTACTAGGCTGCATTTCCAGGGCCCCATGCACTGTGCGGGTGCACCTATTGCACTTGCCTTGTTATGGCACTCTAAATAAATATATTAGAAGAATTCTTATTTAAACCAAATATAAGAAGCTTTCATTTTAAAATCTCAATAAAATCATTTCAAAACTTTGTGCATTTTTGAACCAGAAGCTAAAGAGCCCAAAATCTAATCAATTCTCATTTTTTTAATGCAATCGAATACAAAAAAAGCACTGAAAATACAAACATTTTGCTACAGGAACAAACTTTCTAAGACTTTTCCTTCCTGAGTTATCGGGGCTATCGGTATCCGAATATACGGACACACAATAATAATTATAATGAAAGTTTACATATCTTTCCATACATAAAAGGCTTAACGAATATATTAAGAAAATTTTGTTAGATCACAATATTTAAAAACAATCAAGAATTTATTTTGAAATTATATTTAAATTTATTACTAAGATGGCTCTAACTGGAGAGAGCACCTATTCTTGAAAAAGTTTTTCCTCCATTTATTTTATACAATTGATTTTTAAAAAGAAAGGTGCGAGAATAAATCGCTTATTGAAACATATTTTTTTTTTTACTTAGGGAAAGTGGTGTAGGTTTTAGGTGAAACATGATATTAATTAATACTAATTTCAATGTGAAACTACACACCCTTTACTTTATTAATTAGAAATATATTTTATTAACTTCTTATGTATCTTTTTATAATTATTACCAAATCTCATAATTGTTTAATCAAACTTTTATTTTTTTTTTCATTTCTACATTCTAGTTGGCTAAAAGGAATATTATTGAATCCGCATATTTCAACTTATAAAATTATCGGACTTTGTGTACCTGAAAGAATTACATTTCATGATATGATTAGTCTCAAAGATAAAGTCTGTTATAAATATTATTATTACAATTTTTTTTAATGATAATTAACAATATATTTATTTTTAACAATTTCAGAATTACGTGACAATATTAGATATGAAAAAAAAAGAATTTTTCGGACCCGCTTATATGGGTAAATTTTTGCTCAATCTGAATCAAATAACAAATCTAGATATGAATGATGAAAGTCTAACATTGTTTATACACTCGACATTATTTGTTCTTAAAGAAAAAGCCTTTCTTTATAATTCTATTATGGTTAGCCCAGAAAGTCTTGGAGAAATTCCAGACCAATTATATATGAGGAAAAAAATGAATTTAAATAACTGTGATTTCAGAATTATAAAATATATCAAAGATTACAATAAATTATAAATTATATATCAAAAATAAATTATTTAAAAAAAATTGTACTTGAATTGTGAAATAAGTCTTCCATATTTTTTATCATATTTTGTTAAATAAAAATATTAAATACCTATAAATACAATTTTGATTTCAACTTTAACAAATAGATTTATTAATCAAGTATTTCAATAGAATATAGTAATGCTTTTTCTAGTACAGAGTGCGGCAGAAGGGACGACCACATTACTGAAGTTCACTATCAAAGGAGTGGCCGGCACGAGAAGTAGTAAAAGTTCGCGCGGATCTTTTAGTTATCACTTGACTAATGATTTGGTTCAGAGAACATCGAGATTTTGTTATCGAGATGTTCTTTAAAAACACTGATTCAGTAACCGCGACAGATGCAATATTTTTGATAATGGACAGAGAATAACTCCCATGACCTTCATCAAAGATCTCTGGCCAGCCCTCGAGTCTGGTGAACTTTGTCGTATGTGGGACTTATTTTTTCGAGGAATGTGCTGAGACCGTGACTGTAACCTTTAATCGTTATTGTGTAATTTTAGAGAACTTCCTAATTCTCTTTTCTAAAACTTGTTTCCTTAGTTCTATATTACCCTTTGAATTGTTAAAATTTATTCTGCCGCACTCTGTATATTTAGTATTAGACAAACAAAGGGTAGATTCATAAAGAGAAATCAATGAAGTTGTCCTCTGCTTGATGTAAATAAATATATACATGTCATTAGAGGTTTTTCGGGTTTCTCTGCGTGGGTTTGAGAGTTTTACTCGACGTTTCGGCTCTCCTTTTGGAACCATTTTCAAGAGAGGGGGTGTGTGGTCTACGTGGTCTTAACCTTTTAGTCCAAGGTTCGTTTTGGAGGGTGTCTTCCGAGTGAATTTCTTCAGTCGAAAGGTTGGGTAGATTTGGATATTTAGGAAGTTTCGGGTGTTTTGTGGTTGAGGGTGTATTACTTACATTATGGTGGCTGACGTCTCGGCTGTTGATGTTTTGAGAATGTTGGGCACTATCGATACGTTCACTGTCACTGTTTGTAGGCAAATGTGGTCTGCTTGCTTGGGTCGGGAAAATATATACATATATATACTAAATATAAATATGTTGCAGTAAAAACCCGTTTTTTTAGTAAGAACGCGTTCTTACTAGTTAAAAGGCATTTCACTGAATACCTTTGTGGCAATTAGAATTTACTGATGTAGATTTAGTTTGGTTCAAAGGTCTAGAAACTTCATTTTTGACCTTCCGCCTCATTTTGGGTGTTTATTTTCAAAAAAATTTAAACGAAAATGTCAAAAATTACATCCTCTACAACTTTGCTTCTAATTTTTGACATTTTCGTTTAAAAAATTTTGAAAATAAACACTCAAAATGAGGCGGAAGGTCAAAAATGAAGATTCTAGACCTTTGAACCAAACTCAACCATCAGTAAACTCTAGTTGCCATAAAGGTATTCAGTGAAACGCGTTTTAACTAGTAAGAAGGCGTTCTTACTAAAAACGGGTTTTTACTGCAGTATATATATATATAATTTATTTCTTTGAGACTATAATTTCGAAGATTTGACCTTCATAATCAGTCTTTAATTAGAAATATTTTATCTGTCACTGCTCATTGGGTCAATTATAGTCTTTCTCAAAAAATTTTTTTATTTATACATATATATATAGTAATATCATTTTATTTGATCGGGACTTTATAGTTTGGAAGGCTTTATTTGCAACAAGCAGAAGACACCCACATTGATTTCCTCTTAAAAATCAACAACTCTGCTACTCTCGGAAAGAAATTTTTTTTTTAATATTTAGTTTATTTATTTTAGGAAAGGTGAGGAAAAGAAAGGTACATTTAAAAAAAAAAGAATAGTAAAATATTAGTAAATACGTTTTATTTGAATTAGTGTGTCAAAATTTACAAAAAAGTATTTATTGTTGGTGTAAGTGTAAATAAATTTAGTAAAAGATTATTAAATATATTTAATACAAATAAATTTTTTAAAAAAGTCCAAATTAAAATTTACAGTTACCCTTCACCATATATATTTATATATATAGATTTAATATATAAAATGAAGTAGTTGTAGCTAATTTTTTTTGAACGAAATTTTGTTGAGAATGAAACACTTTTTTTGTTCACTGTTACATCACAGAATAAGTTTTTGGTGTTTTAAATAAGAGGGTGAGTTTCCTTTTTTTGATTCACAATATTGGTAGCCTGTAATCCCGGGATTAGATCTCCTCTGCCCTTTTGCTGATTCTACGCTACCGTACAGGGCAGATTCACAATATACATTTAGTAATCTCTTAATTTAGCAAATTGAATTACAATTTTTGTACTTTTCATTAAAGGGATTTTATTTATTTCGAAAAAAACAAACAAAAAAAAAAGATTCTACCTCTTCAGCTTTAAATATAAGGCAGAGTAGATAATTTCTTTCAATTTGAAGGCAAAAATGTAATTTTTCTCTTCAAATTTATGTTGGGTGTACCTATGACTTTTCAATTATGTTAAGTAAGACTACACGTTATCTAGAAATTGTACCTAAGTATTGCTTAAAAAAGTTATCACCAGTTAAGATAACTTTTTATCTAAGGCATTTATTTATTTTCTATGTTTTCGATCATTTTATTAATATTCAATTAACTAAATATTTACAAATATTTAAATCTAGTAATTATTATTATTAAAGATAGATTTCTATCTGTTTCACTATATTATTTAATCATTCATAAATTTGATAAACAATAAAAAACATTTGGTTTTGCATCAACTTTTTAATTTATGTTTTTAAGTTTTTTCAGACTGAAATAATAAAAATATCAACAAGAAATAATATAAACATCAACAAAATATGAATAAATATAACAATAAAGAATATAAGAAAATATAGTAAAAACAATTGTTCTATTTTTTTTAATCACTCAATTCAAAATTATATTAAAAAATGTTGAGCTAAATCTATTATCGAATCTTAAATCAATTATGGTATTATATTAATTGGCTCATTTAAAATGACTAGTAAAACAAAATGATGGATAAAATTAAAAGTTTTGGTCAGATATTGGACAGTTATCTTTTATATTATTATTTATTACATTTTGCTCAGTAAATGCGTCTAATAGGCTGGTTTGCTGCACTGGCAGAGCATTCGGGTCTACTGAGCAAGTGTTCTTTGAAATTTTTCCGTAGAAAGGTCAAGTGCGCATGCTCAGTACGCTCTAATGCGGTCCGAGTGTATGAAGTTGATCAAATATGCCATAAGATTAGAAAACTCTTTAGTTTATTATATGTTCGGGACGATGATAAATAAAAGTCTAAGTGAGTTTTATTTCGTTAAAAAAAACAATTTTATTTTTATATATTTAAAATAAAAAGCTAACAATAATGTCATTGAAAAAACATAAACTGGATCAAGAATTCTAATTCATTTAACAATTTCAATTCAATATGCATATTATATTAAATGTGTTTATTAGTTGAAATCGTGTTTTCTTGATTTTAACTGAAGATGGATATTTGGACATATCCGAAACTGCGTGATATATCCAATTAAATTATAAATAATCCAAAAAATGACACACTTAGATATTTTAGTTAATATCGTTCCGTACATATGTACATTACAATAAGTGTATAAATATAATTTTAACTAAATTGTAAGAAACTTAATTTATGTCTTTTATTAATTTTTATATGTGAAATTCTATTGGATAAGTGTATATGTAAACTGCTCACAAATTGAAGTGGATCACTAAAAAAAGTTTTTTAATGGTAATTAATTGTTTTACTTTAAAACCTTCATTATTCAATAGTAATGGGTTTTGTGTTAAAATTAGACACCTGAACGAGTGTTAAAAGCAACAATTTATTTTTTACAAGTCGCAGTGGCGCAGCGAAGGGGGGGGGGGGGCAAGGGGGCAAGGTCTTGCCCCGGGGGCCACTCGCAGAGGACGCCAAATGGTCTCCAAGAAAAACAAGATATATATTATATTACTATATGTGAATATTACCATTAAAAAAATCTGAATTTTTTTAAGTTGTCCACTTCAATTTGTGAGCAGTTTATAAAGGAAATATATATTATTTTAAAGCAATAACTTTTTACAACTCAATAATATGGATAAATTAGTAAGAATAAACAAGTCTCTTAAATTTCATGTATAATATAAATATTAGATATCGAAGAAATATCAGTCCGTATTTCTAGTTATGTGACATTAAATGGACTAATATATTGAAATCTTAATTAGCTAATAAGAAATTCATTGGGCTTTTTTTTTTATTAAAAAGTTGATGCATTATTTATTTACTTATTTATTTAAAATTACCTATTAAATTAAAAATAATTCTAAAACTTTATAAATATAAAGCTTTACTAATTAGTTTAATAGTATAATTATTCTAGTAGTCAGTATATGTATATCTAAAAAATTTTAGTTTAAGTAATTGCTATTTTTTAATTAGATTTTTATCTAAAAAGAAACTATATTTATAAAGAAAAGAGATGAAAGATTTTCTGTCTGGAATTAAATAAAAGTATTCATTCAGTCGCCACAAAAGAATTAGTTTATATAATCTTAATAATATAGTTTTTAAAATAAAACCTCTTATTTAAATAAAGCACGACAATCAGTCTGATAATAAGTATAAGTATAACAAGTATATCAATAAATATACCTACACTCAGAATCAGATATTAATCCTAAGTTTTTTTTTTTTTTTTAATTTACATTGTTGAGTTTTATGTTTAGGCTTTGGTATTCAGAATGATGATTGGGAAGGTTTTTTTTAGTGTAAGTAGACATGGGCATATTTAAGACTTGAATAAATGATCTAATTACATCACGTTAAAAGAACCTTCTAAATAATATAATGGAATGCTTTAAGGTGGCGCAGTGGGATATATATATAAATTGGGTGTATTAGATTTGCTTGTTAATGCTTTAGTAGTCAGGCTGATGAGCTGGAGAATTCTTTCAGGTTCCTTCTGGTATATTCATAATTCTGAACCTTTTTTCAAGTGATGATATATATACCTGGTGAGTTTTTCTATCTTGAGACAGTCCTACAACTCAAAAACAGTGCATTATATGAAAAAAAGTTTATTTATATCAAGGGGGAAACCAAACTATGCAATTGTTTGTCGACCTAGAACAAGCCTTCAAGGGTATTTCGAGGTCATGTTCTGTTTTTTAATGTTCTGTGACATTCCAGAGTGTATCGCAAGTCTTCTGGATGAATTCCAGTTCCAATTTCGTTATTTTGGCCTGATTCAGTTTATTCGTAGCCTTTACATTTGTTGTTTTTTTTTTTTTAAACAGATTTACAACACAATAAATAGAAGCTTATGAGGGTGTATTCCTATCAGGAAAACGCTAGGCACCCATTTCAATGGCAGCCCCATAACACTTCTTCCACATTCACCATAAATTAAGACCATTTCAATTCTGTCTTCAACAAAAAATGCTCCATTTTTATTATGGTAATACAATATAACTATCTACTGGATTGACACGAGAAATAAACTTTTTTAAACTCAAGAATTTTAAATAGTTCTATTAAGGTAGTTGTTTCGCGACAATACTAGCAAAAAGTTAATTCTAGAGTATATAAAACAGACAATAAGGATTCATAATTCATAAGCCGAAAAGTTTTTGCTGTTTATGTACGACTACTAGCCAATCCCGTGTTCGATTGACAAATCTGGCAATACTGTCCAATTTTGTATATATTTTATCATAGAAATTTCAGATAAAGTACATTATAAAGGGAGATATATAAAACAAAAAGTTCTTAATAAGCGATTGAAAGGTGTTGCAACAATGACTGAAGCGAAAAAACGTCAAAAAAATTACTAAAGTTAACCCACTTTTTAGGTTAAATAAATGCGTTGTTGCCAGCTTGTTTTTAGTGTAAATTTTTCATTATTTATTAATTATTATCTCAGAGACTGTGTTGTAACTATGAATTAAAATTTTCTTAAAAAAGGTCTTAGTTATTGTTAAATCTGTGTACCTACGTATAATGAAGTTTTAAGATCATTATAAACACTTATTTTCATTGTTGGGACTTTTCGATTTAATAAATATTTATTTAATAATTAATTATTTAATCATTATTATTATATGATTAGGTTGAATAATTGTTAAAAATAATTATTAAGATTTTTTTTTAGATCTAATTGATTTAATATTTTTTTTTATTTGGTGTCGTATAAAAAATAGTTCTAATAAAAGTTGTTCAGTTTTTTTTGTAGATTCAGAATATGTACAGAAACATAGGTTTCCATTTAAAAAACAGAACTTGACCTCAAAATACCCTTGAAAGCCTGTTCTAGGTCGACAAACAATAGCGTAGTTTAGTTTCCCCCTTGATATAAATAAACTTTTATTTGAAACTTTTTTTATATAATGTTAAACTGTTTTTGAGTTATAAGACTGTCTCAAGATAAAAAAATTCACCCGGTATATATATTTTATATAGTCACCTCATAATTTCAATTAAGTTAATTCGATCTATCACTATTATCGCTTTAAAAAGGTCTCAGAATTAAAAGCGAAACATCGTAAATGAAATAGAAAATTTTCTAATTTCACCATAGATGTCCAAACTTGAAAGAATTTTCCTGGGTTTTAGATATTGGAAAAATAGTTTAAAATCATATAATAATATTAAAAATAATTAAATAAAATTTAAAAACGGGGAGATAAAAAGTTAAAAAATGTATATTAGGTAACGTAAATTACCAACCATTTATTTTGATTCTAAAGGCAAATAATTATCTAGAATTTTTTTTTTACACTTTTTAAATACCCGTACTCGATTTCTATTCCATAAAGGAGAGAAGTATTTAAGAATGTTTTTCTAAATATAACAAAAAAAAAAAAAAAAATATTGAATCACATTTGAAGACTCCGGTGCAAAAAGGAGGCAGGTTCATTTTAGCAAATTTTTCAGGAGAAGCAAAAAACTGTTTTACTACGAATATTCACCATAAGACCTTTTGGTGCACAAAATCAGTTGCTCTAATGAAAAATTAAATTTTGAAAAATACAAGGCACGATCAAAAGAATTTAAATGGTTTTTAACTCCTTTTTGGACTTTATTATTACAAAATTTCCATGAATTCTCCTTTATAACAATCATCCAGAAAGACATTAATTGGAGATAGAATCAAGAATTCCTTAGTTAAAAATGAAAAAAGTAAAACATATTTCCATAAATTTAAAAAAGTTTTTTAATGTATTACTTTTATTTCTATTATTACGAAGTTTCTATGTGTATTGAAGATATCTTCTTCAAGTGCCATACTCGATTACTAATTAAATCAAAAAAGGGGAGATAAAAAGTTAAAAAAATGTATATTAGGTAACGTAAATTACCAACCATTTATAACATATAATAAATACAAATCTTTTATAAAACAATCTTTAAACGTTCAATCAAACTCAAACGTTTCAGGAGAATTTCTCCCTTTATCAATGGAAATTTTTAAATTAAAAAAGAAAAAAAGACTTAAAAAGCAACACTAAGAAATTAAATATTTTTGTCTTGGTGAGCAAATTACCTTTAATGCAAATAAAAAATATAAATATTTTCGAAAAATTATTTTTCTCTAAAAACTTTAGATAAATATTAAAAAAACATTACATATCTGAACTTTTGTTATTTAAAATTACGATAATTTCTAAAATTAATCTTTTTTCTAAGTTCGGTTTTTTATCTAAAATTTTTGAATTAGAAAAGTCAAAATTGTGTTTAAGGTACCTAGCCTGATACATTCGGAATTTTTTATTCTAATTGAATATTTATGTTCGTGAATTTTAGATTTTAAATATTATTTAGGCTATTGCTTAGATTGTAACGGGACATATATAATACAGACTAAACATTTGGTCAGAAGACAATTTGTATCATTGTCTATATTCAAAATATTTAATTTCTTAGTGTTGCTTTTTAAGTCTTAGAAAAAGCAACTTTTTTTTTACTTTACCATACATAGTATGGTCAAGTATTGTAATCGTGCATGAAAAAACTGGGTTTTTTCCTTCTTTTTTTCAAAATATCTAAAAAACGGCTGAAACTATTTCGATTAAAAAAATTGAGCGAAACCATGGCATTTCGGTCTACAAAAAAGCTCAAATAAGTAAACATCGAAAAAATTATATTTTTCGAGATAATAATTGTTTTGTCAAAATGTATGTTTGTCTGTTAGTTAAGCAAGTCTGTGCGTTTCCAAATTTTTGTGGACGAGCTAGCTCAAAAACTAGTGTGAATATCGAAACCAAATTTCACACCACGTAGTTTTGGTCCATTGAGATTAAGAGCTGATTAGATTTTGGTGCATATCCACCCAAAATTAAGGGGGGTAGAGGGGTAGTTAAAAATAAAAAATCTAGGTCGTTTGAGCAAACTCAACCAAATTTTGTATACATAATCAGTGGACCCCCAGAAGTCTAAAAATGCAAAAACTAACCCCCCCCTCCGCTACATGATTATAAATAATTGTATTAAATATTAAATATAAGTGAGGGGTCAGGTTGTATGGTAAAGTCAAGTGGATGGCCACATCAGAACACGTCAGCTTATTTCTTTTAAAATTTAAAAATTTCCATTGATAAAGGGAGAAATTCTCCAGTAACGTCTGGGTTTGATTAAACGTTTAAAGATTGTTTTATAAAAAAATTTATTTTTATTTGAATTATATAACAATCAATAATTTTTTTTTTTTATATATATTGGTAATTAAAATTATTTTGTAAAGATTTTTAAAACATAATATTATAAGGTAAAATTAGTTGTTTAGAGCAGGGCTTCTTAAACTAAGGGTCGTGTAATTGAAATTCGGGGTCGCGAAACATAGGGCAACACTGACAGCGAAACAATGATCAATGAAAAAATTATAGAGCGCAGCGGGAAAAAATGTTTAGTGAATTCGAGGTTTTTCTGCCGTTGATTTGTGAAATCGCCATTTTGTATTAGATATATTATTTATTTATGTGAAGCGACGTTCTGCAATGGCGATTATAAAATCAAAATACAGATCATTATAAATTTATTTATGATTTGCTAGTAAAAATAATGGTTTATACCATATATCTATATATGAAGTCTCGGAAAAATTTCTCAGTCAAAATGGGGTTGCGAATGAAAAAAGTTTAGAGGAAAAATCCTCATATTTTGAATATATTATTAGGTACATTTAATTATGAGCTCTCTTATTCCAAGTATATAACAACATTAATATTTTTGAACTTATACGTTATCTCTATAAATTGTAGAGTGGTGAGTGATTTTTAATTCTTTTAATATTGGGCAAGGGTACAATTCATTTGGATTATTTTAAATAGTGATCTATTATAAAATTTTAAAATGAAATGAATTATGTATAGAAAGTTTTTTTTTTTTTTTTTTTATATTGTTTTTTTGAAAAATTTTTTAAGCCAGTTTTCATTTTGTACTATTTGTTTACAAAAAAAAAATTTATAATATATATTAATAAAAATAAAAATAAAATAAAATTCAATGATTTAAGAAATATGAAACTATGAAATTTCTCAAAGTTTTGCCATATTAGTTCCATTTAGAGAAAAATATTGTTTTATATCTACGGAGTCGTCCATGTTGTTTTTAGACCCTCCAGTGGTACTTTTGGTTCTTGTCCGATGGCTTATCCCCTCCCTCTTTCTATAGTGATGCCACAGTTCTACTCCTAAACCAAAAATTAACGAAAAATTTTGAATTATTCAAATTTAAAAATACATAATTGGTAAAAGAATGTGATATGTTTCTTAACTTTTTTCGAGCCAAGACCCAAATAATAGTATTAATATTGGTTTGACAAGCCAATATTAATAAAATACACTCAAAAAAAAAACAATTAAATTAATTTTGATAATGAATAATAACTTATTAGAACTTTTTGAAATATAATGCACAGATTAATATATATATATACATGTATATATCAAAACACTAAAAAATATAGAAAGTTTCGATCACAAATGAAGTTAATGTCGGGTATGTTTGTGCATATTTGTTAAGTGTTTTAATAAATAATTATTGGATAAAAAACACTTGGCAGGCTTCACATTAAGATATAAAAAATAAAACGAATTTATTTTTTATATCTTAATGTGAAACCTACCAAGTATTCTTTTATCCAATAATTTAAAAAAATGTTTCACCAAGTACCAACACCAAATTCCTTAAAAACTTTTAATAAATATATTCTTCTTCTTTAAGTGCCATATTAGGTCTCCCTGAAGTTTCGGCTCCTCTCCACATATGCCTGTGCTGAGTGTGTTTAGCTGTTTTTACACAGATATACGGGACCTACTTTTTAACGCCGGTTCCGAACGGCTATTTTGGAGAGGTTTACTAGGCAATTATACTCTTGGTAGTTTACCATTGCTTTCCAAGAGGAGGCGACTGCAAATATCTGCCGAGACTCAGTCTCGAACAAGCGTATTTCAGGCCAGCGACCCGACACTCTAACCACTGACCCACCGTCGCCTCTAATAAATATATTAAACTGTACATAATATGGTTTATTTCAAAAAGTTATTTCTAATAAAGTATTCAATACATAATAGCTTATTGGTAACAAGATTAAATTTTATTAATGTGAGCCTTGACTTTAATTAAATGTTTCCAGAGAGTGATAGATAAATAAAATATATGGGCTCTGAAGAGATTTATCGACCTGATAACAAATTAAAAAACTATTAAAAAGAAAATGATTTATACCTGTCTATAATGATTAGATACTAAGAGGTCAACGGATCAAATAAATAAATGCAGACTCAGCATATCATCAATCGCGACATTTTCGCTTTTAATCAAAGATTCCTCAGGCTCTTGATATTGGACTATACATTTCATTATATTATTATAAATATCATTATAAATATTTCATTCCATCGAATTTAATAGATGACACCAACTTATGATTTCTTGTAAATTTGAATCTATTACCATCGGCAAATTAATATCTTTCACGTTTCATTATAGATAGCTATATGCTATGTCATTAATTCTTTTCTTTCATATAAGTCTAACAAAAACAAACTCAGAATTGAATAAATGTTTTTTATACATTCTCTCACATAATTGCAATCTATTTCAATCCAATAGACTGCTTAAAAAACTTTTATTCAATTGTGAATTTGTTCTTGTTCGACCTAAAATGAAGCGATTAATGAAGAGAAGTCATATATTATCTATAAGGAAATGTATAGTTCAATATCAAGAACCTGAGGAAGTTTTGATTAAAAGCAAAATGTCACGATTGATGATATACTAATTCTGCATTTATTAATTTGATCCTTTGTCCTCTTATAAACCGATCATCAACAATTATGGATCTGAATCGAGAAAACATGTCTATAATTTTTAGTTGTGACATCACGTAAGTAATCCCTTCTTTTTCTGTAGACAATTTGAGTGGTTCCTATTGAGGATATGACATATATACGTATATGGACGACCCCAAAGTTTAATGAAATGTCGTGATAGTAGTTAAGAGAGATACTTTAAAAGAATTTTGAATTAAGAAATAGCAGTTTATACTGCTCTTGGTTATTTGTGGGAATTTTTCACTAAAAAACTAAACTTTATATAAAACACTAAAAATTGTCTATATTTATTTTAGCATATTAATTAGTGCATAATTTCATGGAAGATAATTCTATAAAAGTATTTGATAAATTTTTATAAACCCGAATAAAATCGGAATATAATAATAATGGCAGGGTAGAATACATTTTATTTCTATATCATTTGTAATTTGTAAGTTTTTATTCACATTCTTTAATCGAAATTAAAGCTGCTGCTAAAAATCACGTGATACTTATAATTTTTTATTATTTTTATGTGAATTAATAAGTTGATACGATATTTTTAAATGATGTCAATATAGGCTTAGAAATTGCCCTTAGTGACAAATTCATGATTAAAGAAGCCTAAATAGTTTTAAGGCACAGGAAGGGGCGTTACCGTCCATCATTTTTGAATCAGATTTTTTTTTGTTTAATTTTAACAATATGACTATATGAATGGGATGATATGTTCAAAATATCAGTGGCGACTGAAAAATTATCCAGACAGATGCGAAGAAAAATATTGTAGTATGATTAAGTGAGTTTAATTATTTTAATAACTAGCTAGCTAAATTCTAATCATAGGTTAATTGGCTCTTAGGAAAAACAATTAGTGTATATGAAAAAAATTATTTCGATTAGAAAAAAAAATAAATAAAAAAAAAAATAAAAATAAAATAAATAATAAAAAAAAAAAAATATTGGGCCCTTGAAACAGGATGTGTATGATTTAGCTTGATTCACTTTGAAATTCTTTAAGGCTTTGGAATAAATGTATATATGCACTCTTAATTATCACCATGAAAGTTAAACCCATTGAAAAATCTATTCAATGGAATAATTTACTATCTATTTAAAAGAAATATCGTTTAGAAATGATTTTCAAATGACATTAACTTTATCACAATTTTCATGAAATTTTTTATATATAGAAGCCGCCTTATTAAAAAGTATTTATAATTAAAAGAGAAATTATATAATTTAACGCGAAATTCACTTTTAAGGCTTTGGTTATCAATCAATTTAACTAGACTACTTTCAATTCTATCTTTTAATAAATAATTTAGCATTTCTGATTCGTTTATATCCTATAAATTTAATCAACTTAGTTTTTTAAATATCACAGAAAGATACCCTATGTAAAATAGAGCTATATTAGTTTGTTGCTATTGTAATATGTGGAACAGTGAAAATTTGTACTCATTTTTAATTGAAGATTAACCAGCATTAATCACTTTTAAAATTTCAGAAAAAGCTTTCATAAGAATAATCCCTTGATTACGTTTTTTTTACTTTAGGATTTTTTCACAGCAGTAAAAATAATATAAAATAATGAAATGTTGTAATTTTGAAAGAATCCATCTATTTTCATTCATTTGAAATATCTCAAAACAATCACTTGTTAGAATTAATAAAATAATTAACTAGATATAAAAATCTATTAAAGAATACAATACCAATATAAAAAGGTGCTTTACAAAAATGTTAATATGTTTTTGATTGTTTTCAAATTACTACAAATAACTGAGGGCCAGTTTCACCAACCAGGATAAATTTTTATTTAATTGAGTTTAAGTTACTATGTGTTTCAATCTAGATTATTTTTAGATGCCTTTTACTACATTATTTTCTTCAAAATTAAACACGATTAAATTAACTGAGATATTTTCAAATTTTCCAGATATACCTATCTAATACCTATATCAAGTATCAAAAAAAAAAAAAATAAAACTTAAGAGTGAGTTTCATAAATGGAAATTTTGGATTTAAATAGAGATACAATTTTACAATAAAATAATATTTGCGATATACTATACAAAATAAATTATACATAGAAAAATAAGTATTTCCTTAATAAAAAAATCAACCTCTAGATTGAACCCAAGATTTCTCTGGTTTAAAGGCTTTTAATCCACAAACCACACTATTTGAAATTTAATAAATTTTTTGAAAAAATTGTTTCTTAACTCATATTGAATTTTATTTTAAAGTTAATATTGTTGTGATTATAGAAAAATAATTTTTGCATTAATTTATTTCATTTTAAGAAGAGAAATTGCATATTTATTTGTAAAATCTTTATGACTCTAATCTTTATAGAAAATATTTTCGAGGGCCATTTTATTTCCATCTTAAACGAAATTAAATCAGTTCAACATTTGGCTATTGACTAAAATCAGCAAACGCTAGAGGCATTAGTTAACGAGGAAGTACTATTATTCTTTTGGTAGAAAATATTTTATTTCCCCGATAACAGTTTGCCAAAAAATGTCAGAAGGGGTAAATTTGAGTGATTTTACATGTAATTAATATTTCTATTTATCTCAAAGAGATATCACGCCTCTCGTGATTTCAGCAAATAAAGTTAATATTTAATCTCACTAACATCATTTTAAACTGAATTAACATACTAAACCGCATTGGTGAAACACATCTTGGATTAAAACAGAGTTGAACGAGATTAAAAAATTAATCATGGTTGGTGAATATTATACGTAACTACTAGCATTTTTATTTATACTAAATAATAATAATATAAAAAAAAAATTAAACATAGCTTTCTAAATTTTAGATTTTTTTACATTTCTTCGTAATCATGAGAATTTTATTGGTTAATAAAATTGTTTTTTTTTTTTTTTTACTTTCCCTAATGATATAATTAAGTTTATAAGTATTGCAATCACTTCTCTGGATGTTTTTTCAACCAGCAATGCCATCTACGAAGGGTATAGCCGATGCAATGCTATTGGGGATACACGTCTCCTCTTCCCCTATAAGGCCACCAATCAATTCCAGTGGAATAAAAGCAACACGAATAGAACTGGCAGTGTTCTTAGCCTAACACTAATTCAAAAATATGTTGAAAGTTGCTCAACTCCATCTGTCTTATAAGAATAGATGCTAACAATATGCTAACTAACGTCGTTGGCATTATATAGAGTCGTGAAAGCTAAGAGAATCAATTTACAATTCTAGGAACAGCTTGTCTTCGATTTATTTAAATATATATTTTATACTATAAACAGAGTATCTTTTCGTATTACCTCAGCTACACTTTCAGGTGTAAAAAGGTCTTATGATATTCTCCCAATCTTGTTGTGCCATAATAGTTTAAAGAATGAAAATTTATTGCCTGAAGCGGCAATGAATTTTAAATAGATGCGATTGGTAGTCAATCACTCTCGTTACTACGGTAGTAATATGGCAATAAATGGTTAATTTTCTAACCGAAAGGTTCACTACATTAGAATCGATATGGGTAGTGTATATGTACGTTTGGATCATTTGACCATCTATAAAAATCTATTCAAGAAAAACTTGATCGATCTAAACGCTAAGCTATTAATATAATATTAGATGATCATAGTATTTGAGGGAAACTTGATCCTTATAGTCCCTAGCGATATAATATAAGATGACCATAAAAAGTTAATTTTAAATCCGAAAATCACTAGGTAGTATATGTGCGTTTGATGATTTTACTATTTCTAAGGATTTGTCTGTGAGACATTTAATCGCTCTAGACACTATACTAGTAATGTAATATTAGATGGCCATAAACCGTTGATTTTAAACCTGAAAGAGTCACTAGGTAGTGTATATAAGGGGTCTGATATCAAAGGAAGCAAACAAAAATACACCAAAAAATTTGCCTTTTTGAGCTCTTCAAGTCTATGTAATTGGTTTGTATCAAAACTGGTAATATCTTACAATAAAACATGCCTGAGAAACATATCCGTTTAAGTATCAAAAGTGATATAGTCCTCCTTATCCAATCAAATATAAGTATTACCATTTCTCATTTATAACCATAATAGGCTACATATGAACATATACAGATTTTTTGAATGAATATTACAACTTAGCATAATGGTTTTTCTTCAATATTTCAAATTCAACAAATGGGAGGGAGATTGCTGCCTCTGATACCAGAACCCTCATATGTGCGTTTTGATAATTTGACTATCTATCTTGTAGAAAATTAATCGCTCTAAACTAGTGTTTCCCAACCTTTTTTGTACCATGTCCCATCTAAGCCTTTCTAAAATTCTCATGCACCCTATATAACATTTACATAATATTTTTATATTTTAAAAATGAATTATTATTTATATAAATATACCTAATTACAAAAACAAAATTTTGTTGAATATTATTTTATATGGTTCTAAATACATTTACGTTTATTTTATATGTTGCTGAAACTACTTACTATCAAATTTTGTTAATATTTATTTTTTCAAATATGGCTAACTAATTTTGTAGATATTTATCTGAACGAGTCCATTTTGGAATTTCTCCCCCTGAGGGGCGTGGGACCCACGTTGGGAAACACTGGTCACTACACTCGTAATGTAATATTAAATAGCCATAAATATTTCATTTTCTAACAGAAATAGTCACTATGTTATAATTTATGTGAGTAGTGTATATGTGCGTTTTGATAATTTGACTAGCTATAAGAATCTATGAGAGCGCCGACTTTTGTAAAGGATAATACAGATTATAATGGATATAAATATAATCAATTACTGGGTGATTAGAGAGCTGCGAGTTGATCCTCTCTATTAATTATAAGAAGTGAATTAGCGATCGAGATGAAATGAGATAAATACTAGTTTTTAGTATTAACGCGTGGAGCGTGAAAATTCAGATGACGATTATCTCAGCTATCCAAGATTATCGATTCAATTAAGGAAAACGTACGGTACTAGATTCAAAGAACCCTTAACAGAACAACAAACTGGTTGGGACAACTACGAAAGAGACCGTCTTAGATTGCCCATCACATCAGGATGGAAAGAAACCAAGAGACAATTAGCCAAGTCTTGTCTAAAATGGCTGCATGAGGACCAAGATAACCTACTCACGATTTCGAGAAAAATGATCAAAATCTTAAAACAGAATGCAAACCATACATTGAAATACACATACTTATTTAAGACATATATTTAATTTCGATTAGCATAAAGTTTTGCAATACTTTAATGAGAACCAAAGCCTTTTTGAAATTTCATACACCAAGAATTATTTAAATATATATATATATATAATATATATTTATCTATTTATTTGTTAAAAAAATTTGAAAATCATTTCTTTAAAATTCACTATTATGACAATGGATGATCAAATCCATTTGAACTATAAATGGCAGGCAGAATAATAATTATTAGCTAAAATGTATTCAAAATTTTCGAATACGAATTATATAAATATAAGAATTTTCTGAAATTGCCCGCTCCCTCCCTTTTACCCTTTTTTTTTTAGCTATAATTAATTGAGCTAGAGAAATACTTTCTAAAGAATAGTAGAAAAATATTTATGATTAAATTTTAACAAGAAATTATTTTAAGTCCAATAATTGATGAAACTATTTTTTTTTTTTATATATATATTTTGATCTTTTGTGAATTTAAACATTCATGCAATGGTTTTGTATGAAATTTGTTTGTTGTAATATCATTTGTTTATCAAGGTAACGTTATATTTTGTTTATACTACTATGGTTTTTATGATCTGGTCAAGCGTATTGCTTATTATTTTTGTGGAATCAAAGTAAAATTTTCAATCGAATCTTATAAGACATTTATGTAAAAGTTAAATTTCTGAAAAAGCTGAAATTAATCCGTGAAACTTTTTTCCGATTGAGTTATTCCCCGAAAGATGTCATTTGAACAATAATAAACCTTGGTAATGAAGCTGTCGAAGCTTTTATTTTTGTGATTAATTTGATGAAAATTTGAATTTTTATTAAATCACATATAATTATTTATTGAACACGAACAAATAATACAATATAACCACGACGCCTCGGTCGACCCATTCTGCGATCGTTCTCAAATGGGTGGGAGTGGGTGTATGTATATATAGTTGAGAATGATCGCAGAATAAGTCGATCGAAACGTCGTAGTTATATTGTATTATGTGTTCTTGTTCAATAAATAATTATAATTAATTATGTGTGATTTAAATAAAAATTCAAATTTTAATAATAAACCTTATTAAATAATAAAACGTTTAATTAATTTTTTTATTTAAAAACAGTGAAAATAACTTTTTAAGGTCCTCAAATAACTCTACAGTGGCGAACCACTTTTGGGGCGTGGGCCAAAACTGCTCTGAGGGCGCTAATCGTTACCCCGACCAAAATTATTTGAATTAAGCGATTTTTTTTCTTTTTACACGGTATGCATTAAAAACAAAACAAAATGCGTTACTTTTTCTTTGATTGAATCATTTACCGACTTAAAGAGCGATCCACCAAAAATGAATAAAAGAAAAAAAACCTAAAAAGGACTCATTTTCCCCAAGTTTCTTGTTTTTTCCATTTTTGATTTTGGTTACATGTAAATAGTGAGAGCGGGTGGGCGTTAAAGATAAGGGGCGGGACGCCTCCCTTCGCTATTACAACAAAGAAATATCATAGAAATCCATTGAACAAAATTTTTTATTTAAATTAAAAATAAATAAATCAAAATATAATATAAATGACTAAATTCCGCCATAACTAGTTTAATAATTTTTTAATAATGAAATTTTAAAATAAATAAAATATTCCTAAAGATAGTTTTTTAAAAGAGTAATTTTTTTTTAGTTTAATTGTTAGGCAAATTTGTAAATTCACCTGTTAAAAATATTTACGAATTATAATAAAAACAAATAAATAAAATAATTAACATTTATAAATAAAGGGGAATTAATATTTATAAACAAAAATGTGCCGATAATCTTAATCTAATATCGGTTAAAAAATTGACTAAGTTCCAATAATCCTTCTATATCTTAATATTAGAGTAAGCACTAATTATTTTACAAAATAATGACTGACGTCATAGATTTCAATTCATTTGCTCTATGTAGAAAATCAATTACTATATAATATTGCTCTAAGTGTTTATATAATAGAATTTGTACTAATACTTGGGAGCAAAAAAAATCGGCCCACCTCTAAATTTTTACATTCATATCGATTTTTTGAAATTAAAATTTAAAGTAATGCAACACCCATAATAATCTGATATACACACCAATTGCTTTATTTTGCGAAGTGCCATCATTTTCATTTTCATATCAGTGATTGATCTGCTAACATCACATACTACTCCTCATTAAAAAAAAAATTATCAAAATGCATACCACTTTAGAAAAAGCCGCTCAAGCGGTTGAGCTTCTTCAAAGTGGACTGAGTCAGCGAGTTGTGGCAAGGAGCCTCAATTTGAGCCGATCAACTGTTGGAAGAGTATACAAAAGATATCAGGAGACCAGCGCCTTTCTCCAGAAGGTCCGGATCAGGAAGAACTCGATCTACCACGGAGCGAGACGATCAATTTATTGGCTTGACATGCTTGCGCAATTGTCACCTCACTGGCGTTCAAGTGCAACAGCAGCTACATGAGGTCCGAGAAGGTGGCTGTCAGTAGATGGACAGTGAGACGAAGACTTCGAGAAGGAGGCCTGACTCCGCATCGGCCTGTACGTGGTCCGAAATTGACCCCAGCTCATCGACAAGCGCGACTTCGTTTCGCAAGGAAACACCTTAATTGGTCCTTGGAGCAATGGAGGACTGTTCTCTTCTCGGAAGAATAAAAAATTAATCTTCATAGTAATGACGGACGCAGAAGAGTCTATCGAAGAAACGGAGAACGTTTCCCACAAGTCTGCATTGAAGAAAGGGTCGCATTTGGCGGTGGCTCGTGGACGGTCTGGGGCGGCATTTCCCATGACGGAAAGACTGATATTGTTTTCGTTTCTGGGCCGAAATTGGGCTACTTAACTTCAACTCGTTACATTGAAGAGGTTCTGGAGAGTCACGTGATGCCTTACGCTGACTATGTTGGTGAGTTTAATGTTGATGCATAACAATGCCTGGCCTCAAGTAGCGAAAACGGTTCGCACGTACCTGCGTGACGTCGGTATTTCGGTCATGGAGTGGCCAGCACGAAGTCCAGACTTTAATCCTATCGAACATCTTTGAGAAGGATCCGGGCTAGGCATCCTGTAATTCAGTCACTCCAGGAACTTAAAATGATCATTGAAGAAGAATGGGACAATATTCTGCAAAACTTGGTTGAAACATTAATAAAATCGATGAAAAAACGTATGGTAGAAGCAGTTAAGGTCAGGGGTTCCAATACCAGTCATTAAAATAAATATTCTTTTTTTATTTTATCATTTTTTCGTTTTTTAACACTTTAAAATCCCGAATTTTATTTAGTGTTTTTATAAACTTTTTTCTCAACTCCTTAAAAACAAAACATCGGATGTCTTTAGAAACTTAGAAAGTGTATATTTTTTTCCAAGAGTTCATTCTTTTCACTACAATTTCATTTTTCGAAATAGAAGCATTTTTTTTGAAGTTATTCCTTATGAAGGTGAAAATTTAGAGGTGGGCCGATTTTTTTGCTCCCAAGTGTATAAGAGAATTTGTACTAATATATTACAATTTCAATATTTGTTAAGTTTTTTATTTTTATACTAAGTTTTATATTTAATGTGAGTTGGTTAAATTAACGAAAATTTTATAATTCAATATATATGTTTATATAAAATCGCTTTATAATAATTGTTTATGATGGCGTAGCTTAGATCTAATAAGTCATTTTATTTTTATCTATAGCTAGTAATTTTTTGATAAAAATTTAAGATTTACTTTTAAAGATGGCATTGAGCATGTTTTATATGATAATGAAATTTTACATAGAGCAATCACTTTCATTTATTTATAAAAAAGATGGGTATTAATTTATGATCATTTTCTTTAAAAGAACGAAAATAATTCGTGTCATAAGTTTTCGATATGAAATATATTATGATGGTTTAATTTGATTGGTTTAATCTTACGTATTTGTGAAGTTTTTAATTCATTGTCGAACATTCTATCGAATCGTACGACTTAAGGCCTTAAGATTCATATTACGTAGCATACATAAATCCCGAGCAGTTTCTTTTCTACCTTGAACGGTCTCAATGTCGTAAAGTTTTAAAAGAAGATCATTCTTGAACATATGAGGAAGAGACTTCAACATTGATGGAACCTATTAAAATAAAAAAATCATATTAGTAAAGTAAGAAAAATTTCACATTATTATAATTTTTTAAATTTATTCATTAATGAGGTAGGAAGGGAGTTAAGTACTGAATTGAATTCAGTATCTACTGAGATGGGTAGTGAATATTTTAACATTGAAAATATTTTCAAAATATTTCAGGATAGTCCGTTATGTATATAGACATAATTATGAAATTGGTTTAAGACATTGATATGTGCCATGTGCCTATGTATCACGTGATACATATGGAAATATGTATATCCATGTGCGGTTTTTAACGAGTTACTCCCAATCAGGATTATATATATATATGTTCAATATGTTCAGTGAAGCTTCCGCGGATAGGTTCTATGTCATTAGAGGTTTTCGGGTTTCTCCGCGTGGGTAACTCCCAAACCCACGCTGAGAAACCCGAAAAACCTCTAATGACATATATATATATATATGCTACGGGTAATCTCGTTATAAACAAATTCAATGTTAAAATATAATATTTTAGATTAATTATTTTATAAAATATTTTCAATTGAAATATATGAGATGAAAGATCAGGAGATCAAGACCAGCAGAAATGAAACTCAGTTTTTAGATTAAGTCTTCATTCCCTTCTCCCATCACATTTATATTAAACAAAGGAATGCTGATTTTTCTCAAATGTTTGTTTTAAATAATAATATGAAATGCTGTGAGATAATGTTATTAAGAAATAATCAAGAAATGTTAGAATAAAAGAAGATTACACAAAAATAAAAATTAATCATTGTTTTGTAGAAATATAGATTTAATAAAAATGATAGAAAGAAAATATTATTTTATATTTATGGGTTAATGTACTAGATGAAGGAGGAGGTATAAAAACTACTACTACTACTACTACTACTACATATATATATATATATGCTACGGGTAATCTCGTTATAAACAAATTCAATGTTAAAATATAATATTTTAGATTAATTATTTTATAAAATATTTTCAATTGAAATATATGAGATGAAGACCAGCAGAAATGAAATTCAGTTTTCAGATTAAGTCTTCATTCCCTTCTCCCATCACATTTATATTAAACAAAGGAATACTGATTTTTCTCAAGAATTTTTTCAAATGTTTGTTTTAAATAATAATATGAAATGCTGTGAGATAATGTTATTAAGAAATAATCAAGAAATGTTAGAATAAAAGAAGATTACACAAAAATAAAAATTAATCATTGTTTTGTAGAAATATAGATTTAATAAAAATGATGGAAAGAAAATATTATTTTATATTTATGGGTTAATGTACTAGATGAAGGAGGAGGTATAAAAACTACTACTACTAGACGAAGGAGGAGGTACAAAAATACAAAATAAGCAAAAAAACAAAACAAAAAAAAACTAACAATATTTATGGGTTAATATTTAAAAAGTAATATTTATTAGGTAAGCTATAAGATGACATTGTGTGAAATTTTTTTATTTTTAAATCAACTAGGGATGGCGATTCTCTCCGAAAAAGATAGATTTTTTAAATCGATCCGAATAGAAATCTGATGAATCAATTCATAAAAAAAATCGAGATCTAAAAAAATAGATTTCTGAGAAATCAAATTAATAAATAAATTAATTAAATTATTAGCAAAAATCCTCTAAATAAAATAAAGACTTCATCAATAATAATCCAAATATTAGGATTATGACACTCTGAAAAAAAAATTTGTTTCAATGCGGGTCTAATTGAGGTACACTTTTTTCCTATATTTATTTTATCAAATAAAAAATAACTCAATAGAACAAACAAAACAAATTTGCTATAATTCATAATTTTTATTAAAAAAAAAAATAAAACAAAACAAATAAACATAAACAAAGAAATAAACAGGTTCATAAACAAAGAAGTTATGGGTGAACTACATAACAAAAAATAAAAAAGGTTCAATACCAATTAAATTTAGTTTTTTACCAATCGGAAACTATACTGAACACAATGCAAAAAAATCATCAAAATCGGTTCACAATTGGCAAAGAAATCGAGTAACATAGACACAAAAAAAAATTCAGTCGAATTGAGAACCTCCTCCTTTTTTGAAGTCGCTTAAAAATGAACTAATATTCAACAAAAAATAAATCTAATTAAATTAAAAGAGAATAATTAAGATGAACTCAATGAGGTTGTCTTCAGCTCAGTACAAATAAACATATACCTATATATATATATATATATAATAAATAATAGGTGAAGTAAAAAGTTCCGAGCCTTTTTTCTCTTTATTTCGACGATAAAATTAACCAAGTTAGAATTTTCCGATTTAGATCAAATATGAGCCGTTTTGTTCGGTAACTTTTGTACTTTTTGAAGGCAATCTCATAATTCGGGGATTGAAGAAGTCCCCTATTGATGAAAAACTTGACCAGCTCATTTTCACAAGCCTCTCCTCTCTTGAGGCCAGTTTTGTACTATCAAGAAAATTTTGCAAAAGCTTGAAAATCGCTTGGTGCCAGATCTGGGCTATACGGTGGGTGCGATATAACCTCCCATTCAAGCTCTCGGAGCTTCTGGCTCGTCGTTAACGATGTGTGCGGCCTGGCGTCCACTTGATGGAACACTACACCCTTCCTATTGGCCAATTCTGGCCGCTTCTCGTCGATCGCCTGCTTCAATCTGGTCAGTTGTTGACAGTATTGGTCCGAATTGAGTGATTGGCCCGATGGGAGCACCTCATAGTGGGTGATTCCCTTCCAATCCCACCAAACACACAGTAAAACCATCTTGGCCGGTACTCCGCGTGGCGATCGTTTGGGCCGGCTCACGCGCACTTGGACCACGATCTTTTTTGCTTGTTGTTGTTCTCGTATGTGACCCATTTTTTCATCAGACAGTCACCATCCCCATCGCCATCGATTCAGCAAAAAATCGCAGGCATCAATTCGGTCCAAAAAGTTTTCGCTGTGTCACCTCGTGTGGCATCCATACATCGAGCTTCTACTCGTGAGGGTCGCCTTACTGCAAATGGTTCCAAATGGTTTCTTGCTACACCTCTCAGTTCCTGGTGCAATGGAATAAGTGCTTGCATGCTGGTCCGACTCAACGATTTCCATGATTTTATCGATATTTTCGAGGATTGGTCTACCAGAGAGTGTCTCATCTTCGACGTCCATATTACCAGAACGGAATCATTGGAACTACCGCTTTTCTGTTGCATTCGATACTGTATTGGGTCCAGCAATTGCAGCACACATTTTTTTGGCCGCCTCAGTCCGCTTTTTGCTCTGGGTTCTGGAAATTTTGGATGTCGTACTCGAATGTTCTCTTTTTTTACCTCCATTTTGGAAAGCTCTAATACGCACACAACTGACTTCACCAAACACGAAACTGTCAAATAACTTTTTTTTAAAGCTTTATGTCGCCTTTAAATCGCAAAGAAGAATGACCGGATCCGACGCGGTATACATCGTGAAGATATGGCTCATTAAGAATCATCTAACGGAAAAGGCTCAGAACTTTTTACTTCACCTAATATTTATATACAAGTATATAATATAGTTTATTTGTTAAGAGACTGTAGATTCGAAGGCTTGACCTTATTCAGTCTTTTTAATTAGAAATATTTTTTCTGTTTATTCTTATGAGTACAAATACCCGATTGGATACAAATTCGTTTTACAAGTACACTCTTTCACGTTTAAAAAAATCCCATTTGTTTGAAAAGTACAATAGCCGTCAACAAAAGTGAAAAGTTAGAGTGTGAGTATAAAAAGATGGTATTTTGTTAATATAGACAAGAAAAAAATAAGGGATGAATGATACATTTATAGGGAATAATTGATTAATAAATAAAAGTGTATGAAGGATTTTCATAATGATATAATTAAAAATAAAATATATCTCATTTGATGGAGAAAATATTTCATAAAAATTAATATCATTGAAAATATTTAGCTAGCATCACTATTATTCTTATTATTTGAGTTCTCGTAAAAAATAGTGTAATATACCAAATTAGTTGGCATGGCTTGAAGAACAAGTCGAGTTCGTTCTCGTCCACATAATACTGCATGCTCTAGAAATCTGCAAATAAAGCAAGTTTCCTGAGAGACTTCGCCGTCTCTCGCTGCTACAATGGAAAACATCGAAAAAATTTCTGTCAATGCTGATAATAATGGCTCTTTCATAGTTAGATTTTGCTTAATGTTGTTGGTACGACAAGAGGCCATTATATCATTCGGTAATCCATTTGGAGTCGAATAGGCTATTCCATTTGTATTTTCACCATTAGTTAATTTCATTATTTTATTTGTAGGACAGATAGTGTCCAGATCCTAAAAAATATCACAACTCAAAATGTAATTAATTAATTCAAGTACTATAAAATGGAAAAGACAGAATTAGCAATGCATCAATTTAATGAAGAACACAATTTCTCTTTCGATGAATAGTAAGAAAACTGGCTAAGTGAAAAAATACATATTAAAACTAATAATATAAACAAAATGGTTAAATATATATCCCTCGATTTACACGGTAGATACGTTTCACACAAAATTGTGCAAATCTAAACGAGAAGCTTTCAATAATATACCAAAATAATAAAAATTATAAAAAAAAGGTAAAAATAGCGTCTATGAAATAAATGAATGTGTTCAATGTAAAAACTAATTTTATTTTTTTAATTTAAAATTTTTGTAAAAACGAATCCGTGTAAATTAAGTACGATGCAAATCGAGAGATTGATGGGTGATGTGAAAAAATAAACAACTTCTCTTTTAATTTGTGTATTCTAATTTCTGTATTAATGTAATGTTCTGTTTGTATTTATTTTAAGGCTAGAAGAAGTCTTAACCAAGAGTCGAAACAAATAAAGCAAATAATGTGTTTTATTTGAGAAGTGATGGAGGGCAACCAAAGGATAGTGAAAAAATAGATTTATTGGACTCACTCACTTAGTGAGAAAAATAAATGACTGTCCTATAAATCTATTTTATTCTAGAGAGGCTTTTTCTCCTGCCTTTCCATCACTTCTCAATTAAAATTTCTACCAGTCCGTCTCTCTCCGAAGAGAAAGTTTCTTCTAATGTGGTTTATTTAAAAAATATTTCAAATTTCTCACAAACTTATTTTAAATATATATCTGTAGTGTTTTATTAATAAATCTATTTAACAGTGAAAAGTCAATTTTTTCAATTTAGTGCATAATGAGTAGAGACCGGATTCCTATGCAATTGCATATTTTGTATGACGCCACATACGACCCAGTGGGGTCAATTATCTATCCGAATCATGCATCTAGGATACTGTAGGTTAAATTTTATACTGCATATTTTTGCATTGAGTAATATTGCATAAAATTTGAAGGTTTTTTATCAAATATTGCATATTTCGAGCCAAATAGAGATTTTTTAAAAGAAAAACTTGTTAATATAAAAAATAAAAGCAATACAATACAATCGTGACTATATAAATAAAAAAACTTGTTAATATAAAAAATAAAAGCAATACAATACAATCGTGACTATATAAATAAAATTACCCCCCACCCCCGTATTTTTTGAAAAATTATTATATTTATTATGTTGATTTTATTCAAGAGCACCTATTATTTCTTTGAATTTAAAGATTTTTTATATATTAAATATAATGAGAATTTTGTGCAATTTTTTTACGAAATAAAAGTGCATATTTGACACTTGGTGTCTATAGCTTACTTTATCATTTTATTTTTTTCATAGCACTCCTTCAAATATAAAATATAGTCTTTTTGTCTTCAATTTTAATATTTTAGTGCATAAAAAATTTATTTTGCCATCTTTTAAGGTAAATGTACCAAATTCTGACACTTTAAGAGCTAATACCACTTGAAAGTACGACAAAATATATATAATGACTTAAAAATGTGATAATTTTTTGAATTGAAGGTTTTAATTTCATTTTGTTTAAGTTTTACCCATATAAATATATTATATTGCGCAAAAATTAATTAAATGCATAATATATTTTTGTACCAAATTCTGACATGAAAAATTTCGGTTGGTCCTAATTCTGACATAGAATGTTTTGTTAGTTTGTTATTATTAAAAAGCATGAGTTTATATGTTAATTTTGTAGGAAATTAAGTATTTAATTTAGTAAATGCTTGATTTCTGTTTTATTTAGAACATGTGTTTACCATCTGTATATCTAGGCTGGGCGGCCGTAGTCTTTCCATTTGGCGAGCCATTGTGCCCAGGCTAAAAGCTTTCGGTAATAAATATTATTATGACAACTTGTGTTGGCTGACACTCATATGCATGTGTGTGTGTGTGTGTGTGTGGCTGCTGAAGGAACGTGAGTTGCAACTGCAGGCCAGTTGGTTGAAAAGCGAGTGATGGTTAAGACATGCTTGTCGATTTGATATAGTTGAATACGGGCTTTGCTTAAAGATGGTTGTAACCAAAACGATGTATTAATTAACGATGTGTATTATGACGTTTAACGATGACCCCTAGACACGAAAATGTATTACCCCCCCTTTTTTGTAAATAAATATATATATAAAGAATAAATAAGTGTATTATTTCACCCCTATGAGCGAAGGAGGTGAACCCCCCCTTCTACAATTTATTGGAATTAAAACATGTACATATTTAAATAATTATTCTAAATACATTTCTTTGAGAATCCTTTTCTTTTGGCCATCTCCATCCGAATTGTCCACATTTTTCCATTACACTTACTAATTCATTATCGTCATACATTTCTTCTACAATTCCGGGGTACATATCGTCCATATACATATTTGACGAGTACATGGTCATTCATGTTGATTTGCAGATCTTCATTATCTGAACCACTTTCTTCTCTATCGTCTATAACAGCGTCCTTATTTAATTTTCGTGATTTTTTCTCATCCCTGATTCTTTTCCTCTCTTGCTTCTCTTCTTCTTTCTTCAATTTTTCATTTTCTTTCTTCAAATGGTAATTTCTCGATTCAGTGGACGTGGCTACTGTTGGTATTTTTTCTTACTTTATTCTTTTTTTAATATTTACAGGCGTTTGAGGCCAAAAAAAGACAACGTTTAAATGGTGAATGCACTAGAATAATAGTGTCAGAATTAGGATCATGGCATATTTATTCATGATTGCAAATTTGACAGGCATGTCAAAGTTTGGCCCAGAGTATATTTTCATGTACCAAAACCTGACACCCTAATATTTATTAATTACACATATTTTCTAACATAAACTAACTAGAATGTGTATTAAATATAAATATCTAAAGATAAAAGTAAATAAATACTATGTGTAATATTTACTCTTATCTTTATTAAAGATGTTTCACCTTGCACCAACACCACAATCTCTACTAATTATATATATATCTTACCAGCAAAACAATATTCTCAGCAAAAAAATGATTTTTGAGTTATCCGCTATTTTGGTGGTGCACTTTTCTAAGGTGACACTCTGAACACGAACAAAGTCAAGAGGAAAGTAACAGGTGGCGGAAAAGGAATTCAGCCACATGCATTTCAGTTTGTAAAGAATAATATGTTTTTAGTTGACGACAAAGTAGATAAATGGACCTACGTATTCATATATTTATTTATTCAAACAATATTCTGCATTTCTTAATAATGTTATTTCAAGTTGAATGTGTCAGAATTTGGAACATTTACCTTACTGCATATATTTGTGCATATTTCAGCATTTTTAATGCATAAAAATCCGGTCTCTAATAATGAGGTATGTTTTAAAAAGTTGTAATAAGCTATTCAACCAGCAAAGATTTAATCAATTTGAAATTTTTGTCCAATTTCTGCTTATACTGTATTCTTAAGGAAATTAGCTGGGTCGCCCCCCCCCCCCCCCCTTTACGTCTCTTCTAGCAAATGTAGGCAAGATGAAGACTGTAAATCTACTGGAGCAGAAAGTGTGTGTCTATAGAAATTCATCCATTAAAGAATTAAATGGCATATATTTTGTTCAATTTTGGTAACAGATGCTTTCAACATGACCTATGGCAATTATTTTGGCATTAATACAATAAATAAATCACTTTATAAAGAAGAGTGTAACTTACATCGCCTTCCATATCTCTTCTACTTCTTTTCCGGCTTGTTGTTTGATTAGGATTTGAAGGATTATTTTGAAACTCTAAAGTTGCAAATATACAATATGCACACAACTTGGCTAAAGCAGAAACTTGCGGTTCGACTAGATCTTCATTACTGGGAAAAAATGATTTCAAATTAATATAGTTTAATTTCCAAATCAGTATTAAGCATTATAATCACTTACGTTAATCTGTTCTGCAAAAAATGAGGCATTAAGTCTGTCAACAATGAGAGCGTGCATTTTTCAATATCCAAATGAAAAACTCCAAATGCTAAGTCAACAGCCAAGTCTAATTCCTCTACATAGCGAAATTTTAAAATTTCCTAAAATATAATTAATCAAATATTAAATTATATAGTCAAATTATTTGCAAATCAAAAGTTTGAAAAATTTAAGTATTTAAATTTAAATATTTAAGCACTGCCTGCCCCAAATTATGGTATATATTAGACATATTAGGAATGGTTATAATAACTAATAATAAAACAATATTTACCAAAGAAAGTGGTTAATCATGATAGCAAAAAGTGGAAATAATTTTAGGATTCAACATATGAATAAAGAATAACAATTTCGTTTTGGGAGGCGTTGGCCGGTTATTTATATATTATGTGCAGTTTACACAGCTCGGCAAAATATTAGGGATATTGATGAATAAAAATCTCGAGTATTAATCAACTAAAAAAGTATTTCTTTATAATTTACCGTAATTACATTAGTTTTAATAAGTTGAAGGAGACAATAAAAGAGTGTGTCTTCTGCTGGAATTATAAATTTTATTTATTTATAACGAGACTATAGTTTCGAGGGCTTTGCCCTCTTCATCAGTCTATTACAATGGATTCACAGGAATTAATTTATGAATGAATCTTTTTAATAAATAGTTTTAATAAGATTTAAAAAAAATGATTAAATCGAATTTGAGCTTTATATACAATAATTTGGGACAAATATAAAATCCATAATGTATGTCAGAGCTATTCAAACTCTTTGAAGAATGAAAGTTGAACTAAATATATATATATATATCCGGTAGCCTGAGTGTATTGAATAGTATCCTCTCTTTCCCTACAAGTTCACCTGCGTCCAACTCGCCTTGTGTCGTGTACCAAATTTTATATGTGCATTTATATATATATATATATATATATATATATATATATATATATATATATATATATATATATATAATTAATTATATTAACAAATGGTCCTTTAGTGAAAATTAGTTTCAGTCGCCATCTGAAATTTACCATTAGGTTTTCTATAATTGGAGTGACATTTCTTTAAGCCAAGCAGATCAATATTTGTCAGAAGGTTTTTCGTCTCTAGTGTTAAGCCAACTGTCCGAAATCATGTTTGGCATTCGTGTTAGACTCTAAGGGGGCGAACCCTTCTGACATATAAACCATATATATATATATATATATATATATATATATATATATCCAATAAGATCTAAAAATGGCCTCTTCTCTTTTTCTAGATTTTAAAATCAATAATGTGGGATAGAATGCCTCAGTGAGATATTAAAATTTTGAAAAATTCCATAATTTTCATAAAATTCTAAAACACTCACTTGTTCGAATTAATTATATATATCAGATAAAAATGTGTCTCGCGACCCCTTTGGACATATTTCACGAACCACACTTTGAATAGCTCTGGTGAATACCTTAATATTGAAAAGATATAACTTACATGTAAAACTCTGCTGACAAACCAACGACTGCCTCCAGTATTAAGAAAACTTTCAAATGAATGTGCTGATTCCATATTTATCCAGCCTCGATGTTGGACAGAGGCCCAAACTTTACTCAGTTGTTCGCTTACAGGTTGAGTCGAGAGAAGATTATGGGTTAGAGTCATCACAGCCACAGAAGCATTGGATTGGGTTGGAGGATGCACAGCATATTGCATCTTTCGGATTATTTGGCACATTAAACTCGATCTAAAGCAAAAGAAAATATCGTCGCGTGTTACGTGTTAGTGTACATATCACTTTCACTTACACCGAATTAATAACAAACTAACATTAAAATAATCTAACTTTTACAGAGATACATGTTTAAATTTGTTAATGACATTGCTCTTCTAGAAAGCAATAAAAAAGAATTAGAGGACGCTTTGAATGGGATCAACGCATACAATAAAAATTCAAAAATTATTATGTTTTAAATTTCATAAGTCTGCGATTTACAATTTTTTAATTAACGGGACCCCAGCCAGACAAACCAATAGATTTTGGATATCAAAGCTCGACTTTTTGCTAAAAACTTTTCCTCTAACTATGAAAGCAATCGTATAATTTTAAAGAGAATTCAAAAATTGAAAGTTTAATTTATAATATAATGGAATTCGAAAACTTCGAAGAGCATTTCTAGAGATGTTAATCCAAGTACTTCACTTATTCTATATAAGTGAAAGTAAATAAGCCGTCCAAGTATGAATCAGACTTGCATACCGAGAGTTCCATACCTTATATCCTACAAAATACTTGAGAAATCAAATTTATTGTTATTTCTCCTCGATAAGAAGAAAATGAACGTATTCGTTAAATTTTTTCATTATTTTAAGTTAAGCCACTTTTGTACAAGGATTGGTAAAAAATTCACCTAAAAATAGTCAATTTGGGACTCCACATACCGTCATTTAAATGTGAATTAAATAAAAAAAAAAAAAGCCTAATTCTACTTAATGAGATCTACACCCCACTTCACACTATGATAAAAAATATTTTTTATTTTTGACCCCACAAGAAATTTGATCCCCCCCAAAGTTTACAAGCTACAATGCTGGCAGATGGACAGATAGACAAATATATTATATCAACACTGAAAGGGTCCCGTTTTTCGTTTGAGCGGAATTCTAAAAAGTAATGCTTATTTAAATTAATTAATAAACTAAAGGATGTAGTTTCACAATGAATGAAATAAAACTCAAAGAGGTTTATACAGACTCAAAATATTTCGGGTTATTAGCCCATCTTCAGAAGTTTACAGATTAAAAACAGTTTTTAAGAAAGAAATGAGCTAATAACCCGAAATAAGTCTTGATAAACCTCTTTGAGTTACTATATTTCATTCATTGTGAAACTACACTCCCTTTTACTTTATTAATTAATATCATGTTTCACCTAAAACCCACACCACTTTCTCTAAGTAAAAATTATTATTTAATGAGATTGATTAGTTAGTTTTTATTTCAGAAATGAAATTCATGTTTACCTTTCTTTAAAAAATTCTACCTGCGATGATTCTTCATTATTAGTTGGACTTGTTAGAAATTGTTGAACCATATTCATTGGTTTGAGCAATGCATCTTGATGTAAAATCTAATGATTGTCAGATATATAGTTTAATTTGAAAAATGTTAATCAATGAATATTTAAAAACTAGAAAATAGTTTACCTGCATATAGCTGCAAAGCCAAGCTGCCGCGCACACAGGAAAACAGCACATTCGCGAACGCATTGCATCCAGTATTCGCTTTACATCATTCGCTGTCAAGGATCCATTTTCCCAGGCAATCAAGACATCTTTCATGATTGCTGGAATGTTTAGGCAGATTTCATACCATTTTACTTGACTAAGGAAACAAAAATTTGTTGAGTTAAAATCGATTCTGGGGATTAAGAGAATTTGAATTAAAAAAAAAAAAAAAAAAATGAAATAAAAGAAATTAAAAAAAAATAATAAAAGAAATGGAATTTTGTTTTGATTATCTCATGGGTTTTTGAGCTAGAGTAAACAAAATTTGGTAACCTAAAAACGAATTTTTTTCGAAGATGATTAGGTATATGAGGCATTCTTGTAGACTGAAACGCCTTGATATCGCTTAATTTTTCTTTTGAAAAGTATTATGTATTTATAAAATAAATTTGTATTTAGAATGGATTTTAAAAAATAATTTGTGTATATTATGCCCAGCTGTGAAAGAGGGTTAGCTTGCAGAAATTCCCACGGAAATAATAATATTTAAAGGTTACTATAAAATATAAAGCATAAAAATGAAATAAATATAAAAAATTCAAGTTGAATAGAAATTATTAAGTAGGAATGAGCGATTGGTTTGGAATGTCAAAAAAAAAATCTTGATGAAAGTTAGATATGAAAAGTGAAAGAAAGTTTAGAAATAATTATTGTAGAAAATAAAATATTTTGTGTTACTTGTTTTTAAAATCAAAATCTTGGGAATTGAACTGAACAAGTAATGCTTCTACTTTAGCTGGATCCGAATGTTGTAAAATTTGTTCAGGTGATTTAGGGCGGCCGCGTTCTACCATACATTCTCGCACCCATTGTTCGAAAAAAGTATCCCCGCCTTTTGCAGAAAGCACCACCTACAAAAAAAATCATAATAATGAATGGCTGTTTTTTTTCAGATTACACAGGGCAAAAAAATCGCTGAAGAAAATCTAAGAATTGATCCTAGTAGTTTTTCACGCTTATTCTCATGAGATTTTCAGATTTTAAGGGTTCTGTAAAAAAAAAAACTTGATATAGAAACTGTATTAACATCACTAATAACCATTGGTTACATTAACAGATCTTTTTTCAAATTATTATTTTTGATTATTTTGATGGCGGAGGCTTTGATTTCCCTTTTATTCCAACCCCTATTCCTACTCCTCTGAATTACAACCCTCGTCAATCCCTATATAGAAAAATAATAATTTTATGCTCTTTCATATTTATGACGCCTACAAAATGGGTTAAAAAGGCGCTGTCGGAAATTTGGTCAAAATTATCTCAAAACCTTGTCATGTTGTGAAAAGACAGACAAATGCGGGGGTTCTGTAACTAATATATATAATTATATATTACTAGTTAAATGAGCCGGTGCGCCGTGAATTCCAAACTTCGGCTCTCCCAGAGGCCGTTAGGCAGCAGAAAAATGATTATATTTTTCAAAAACTTGAGATAACAAATTCGTTCTTATTTTTTATTGATAAAGAGAAAATGAGTGAATTTGGGCATTTTTTACATAATTTTAGGTAAGACTTTTAAACGTAGACAGTTGAAAAAAATACTTAAAACGCCCATTTTATAGCTGTCTCACATCGTTATTTTAAATCAAAATAAATTTAAAAAATTAAACATAATTCTTAAAGAGAAATCAATGAGATTGTCCCCGGGTTGATGCAAATATAAATATGTATATATATAATTTACTTGTTTAAGACCATAGTTTCGAAAGTTTGACCTTCATCATCAGTCTTTTTAATTATAAATATTTGATCTGTTATTTCTTATGGGTTAAAATAGCTGATTGGATTTAGATATATTCGTTTTGTCGTAATAGTAAGCAGTTCACTGAACAAAGGAATGCTTTCGAAACTATGGTTCCACAAACAAATAAATTATATATATATAAATATTTATAAATTTATAATTTTCTCATTAATATATCAATGAATAATTAACATATTAACGAGAAATGTTTTTGATCGCGCTTTTTAAACAAGATATATATCTCAATAGCCTCAACCAGCAGTAGTCTCGCGATATATATCTTGTTTAAAAAGCGCGATCAAAAACAATTCTCTTTAATATGTTAATTATTCTTTGATATATTAATGAGAAAATTATAAATTTATTTAACTTCATTATTTCAAGTTAGAAATATAAATTATATATAAATTCAGATATTATTTTCACTTAATATTTGACAAAAATCACCTGCTTTCGATTCACGATCGAATCAAATTCAGGAAACTTATTATTAATAAATATTTATATTTGATATATATATATCAAATATAAATATATATATATGTTATTTGGATCAAGCAGAGAACAACCTCATTGATTTGTCTATATGAATACTACTACTCTCGGCAAAACAAAATCTTTTTCAATTAAAAGCTAATTCTACTTAAAAAGGTATACCTGTCACTCTATGATAGAACAATATTTTTATATTTATTTTTAAATTCGACACTCTCCAAAATAATTATTGAATCAAAATTTTAATATGATTTTTGATTTGTGGGAAAATGAATACATTAAACTTTTAAATTTCAAGTTTTACGCTATTTAGGTTACGAGCTACAGCTCTGACAGTAGAAAGACATATTGTAGCAACACTAATAGGCTCCATTTTTTCTTTTTAAACGGATTCATAAAGATAGGAAATTTCATGAGAATTAGCATAAAAAGTTCTACTAGGATCAATTTTTATGTTTTCTTTAGAAAATTTTTGTTGGCCTGTGTTATTAATAGAAAATTCCTTTACCTCAGATCCATATGTATGAACGATTGAACAAAGCATTAAAAAAGAAACATCAAATAAAACAGCTCTATTATGTGCTAATTTAGGGGTTTCGCCGCTGATTTGTTTACTATATTCGTTAAATTTTAATAATTTTGAAACAAAAGCTGGTAATTGGCCTTGAACTGTAGCAACAGATAAAATGATTTCAAAACTTTTTCCGGTTAACACTTGACATAACACGGATACAATGCCTTCCTAAAAAAAAGAAAAAAAGAATTAATAAAATGATAAAGATACATATAACATTGTAAAATTAAAAAGAATTTTAATATTTCTTACTTGTATTTGATTAAGAAAAGTAATATTTCTTACTTGTATTTTATTATAATCAGCATCAAGTGTTTTTAAGACTCTTGCTAATGTTGTTTCAGCGCGAAGAAGTAAAATTACAGTATTGTTTGAAGGAGAATTATTATGATCAGATCGTTCAAGTGGTGCCATGCCTTCTCTTAATAATATGGAAAAAAAATGTTTACATTAGAATTTTCAATACTAATAAACTATAGCCTAATTCCTACTGAGAAGAATTAACAGTATAGACATTTACACACTTAAGGTGGTACTCGGAACAAAACATTTTCTAGAGAATTTCTTGTATCTTTATAAAACTCATTTAAGATATGATCTGCACGTGGTTAAAATTTCAGGGACGATAGACTTGACCAAATCGAGATATAAGCCTTCAAATTTTTCAACTTTTAACAAGCAACTTTATGGAAGAGACCTGTCGAGAGAGACATTAATCGATTATAGAAAAAACGGTTCTACCGCTTTTATTGAAAAACAAAATATCGTACGTAAGCATAAACTGAAGCTTATCGAAAAGTTTAGGAAGAACAATCGTTTAGTTTTTAAATAATTATAATGTAAAGTTTATTTTTTATACATGTGAGGAAATTACTATGGCAACACAGTGCGAGTATTCACCGAGACAGTCCTATGTATACCCTTGTTTAGGGCTCAACTAAGGTTATTGGCACCTATGGATGATATTATTTATATTTCATAAATATATACTAATATTTGTGAGTTCTATTCTAATTCATTCAAAGTCACAAGCCCTTCATTGCTATCCCTTTAAGGGCCGGTTGCATGACGCAAAGTAAATGCTAACCAAGGTAGATGGTAAATGGAGTGGCTGGAATGGCCAATCAGATGACAGGCACTGAAAGTTCTTGTCATCTGATTGGCCATCCCAGCCCCTTCATTTACCATCTACCTTGCTAGCATTTACTGCAGTCATGCAACCGGCCCTAAGAGAGACCCCTGAGCACTTTAGGGCTAGACTATCTAAAACCAATCCCTTTAAAACCAAGTTTATTTGACCGGTGTCTAAAGATCAGAAAATAATTATCTATATAATCTAATTTTTATAGAATTATATATTAATGATATAGAAGGAACGAATCGACCTGTATAATAATGAAAAAGGGAAATCTGGATATATGGTCATTTAGTATAGTGGCAAAAGATTCAATTACATAGATTCAGATTTCCCGTTTTAATTATTAGTTTGTCATGCCATTCCAATATATTTTCTAATTCTAATCATTTTATTAATTAATCAAGAGGATTATATTATACAAATATACACATTATAAAAATAAAATATGTAACTGATTATGAATAAATGAGAGAAAAATTTTACCTTTGAGCAGCAAAATGGGACACTTGTGTTTCGGTAACTAATTTATGTTTGTGAAATTCATTCAAAAGTCGTTCTATGGAATTGCATGAGCATTGAGTGTCTGTGATATCAAGTAACGGCATATGTTGGAGAAGAATTTCGAAAGCATCGATGACATCTTGAGAGTATTCCGAATTGTGAGGTAAATGTTGGATTTCATCTACAAATAGAAAGTAGTTTAATTCCTAATTAGAATCATATACACAGTCAAACCTTGATATAATGACCCCTTAATTAATAAAGAAAAAGTCAGCCCCCTTAAAAAAACTTCTATATTTCGAACAAAATTAGATGTATTGTTTTCCAGGGCTGCGCAGCTAGTGACAAAAATAGAATCTAAATCCGACTCGAACAATATCAGATAATAAGACATTTTAGTAGATCTTGGTAAAAGGGATGCACGCTTTCTGTAGCCGCCACTATTGAGGGGCACCGTTGTGACAAAATTATATTTCTAATTTTTTTTTCAATTCTATATTTTTAGACTGTATTTTGAGAAAAAGCCCATGACACTCGAACAGCTAAATTACTTTGTATTAGTACTTGCTTTTCTTATACTTCCTAGAAACAATTTTTTTTTTTTTTTTTTTTTAGACAAATAATTGTTTATTCTATGTAAATATTTACCAATAATTTATCCTACAAATTTCACTTCTTCAATTTAGAGATTAAGGCTAGTAAAGATTTTAGGATTAATTTTTACTTTTATTAATTCCAAAATTCTAAAAAAATTGCCAAATTTTAAATTATTAGGGTCATTACATATTTAAAAATGATGAATATTTTCCATACAATCTTCATCCCTTCAGTTTAGGGGTTGAAAGAGAGAAAATATGGGCTTTTCGTATTTTTCCTTTATTTTTACCCAAAACTTTTACTATTATGCCAAATTTTAGCATCCTAGAATAATTTCGTTTACCCTATAATCTTCAGCCCTTCATTTTAGGAGTTGAAAGAGAGAAAGTTTGGGTTGTTGGAATTTTTCTTTTATTTGTGTCCCAAACTCTACCAGGATGCGAAATTTCATGATGCTGGAATGATTAGAAGGACCCTATAGGTTTTAATGACCTGTTAGTCTGTCAGTGCCAAAATTAGCCATTTTCTCAAGTCCATAACTCATAATCTATTTAAGCTATATTATTGAAATTTGGTACTCTCTACAAGATCGATTACATAATTACATGTGTATAATTTCTCTATCTCAAATGGGTTCTGAGCTGCAGGGGGATGGAAAGTGGCTTGAAATCGTTCGTGTAAATAGCGATCAGAGTGTACGACCAATGCTCGAACTTGGTCTGCTCACGCTGTGCGCTATATGTAATTGATTTTGGCAAATATTTATTAATAATCAAGCCACTACAGATATCAGATGAATAGAGAGAAAATTAAAGATTAAAAAAATGAAATTCCAAATTCAAATAGACATTAGGTATTGATTAGTTTAAACTCGGATATCTGCGTCTAAGATGATAAAGAGGCTCACTCTTTAAAAAGCATCGCGCTGGTTACGATGATTCATTCTTCTGTCTTTAATAAAAATCTTTTCTTTATTCTCTAATTTAATTTTATTTATTTATTATTTCATTGTGTGTTTTGCTTCCTTGCGAATGGAATTCTGTATTCAATATGGAATCCACGTTGTCAATCTAAAAGAATGAAGACCTGATTTTTAATAGTTTCTAAGAAAAAATCATCTGGAATTCAAAATCACAATTTATTAAAATTCTTCTTTTTTTTTTTTGCAAAAATATTTAATGTTTTTTTATTATATAAATTGTAAACTTATTTTACTGTATGTTTCCATTTAAATCAGATATAATAGATTCTTAAAAATTAAAAAGTAATTTTTTTGAGGATTGGCCCAAAATATATTTTGTCCCCTCTAAAAAATTTTCTAGATCAGATTATTAGATCATGCTCTGGGTAATAAATAAAAGAATAAAAAAATAAAAATGTGGAAAAAATTATTCAAAATTTAAGTTAAGATACATCATTTGTATATAAATTAAACATACCCTCTAAGTCGGTACATTCTTTCAGACTTCGACTCAACTGAGCAGAAATTCTTCCTCAATTCCTACTCCACAGCCCTGATTTTTTCTTTCTGTTCAATCTCAATATTTTGAAGTGAGGGATCAGAGTCTCTATATAAAGAAGCAAGTCCCAATATTTGCTTACCTTTATTTTCATTTCCATTTCCATTTCCATTGAAAGTAGCCGAAATTTTTATTTTATTTTTACCCATTTCTCCTTTTGCTTGCGTTTCGTTTTCGTATTCAGTGGTTCCTGAAGTATGATCAAGAATTTTTAGATTATTCTCTACAAAGCAACTATTTAACTTAAACTTCTGTATATCGAAACAGTTTGGCTAAACATTTGAATAAGGAAACCTCCATTTAAAACTATTCTATTGTATATACCAAATATTTTTCATGTGTTCTCATGAAATCGGTTATTTCAAGGTTCGAAAATTATTTATAATATAATATTCTTGATTATATTAGTGTAAGAAATAAATACAATTCTTTGATAAAAAAAAAACAATCAATAACTGGATTAATAGAGACAAGTCAATGAATATTATTCTGAGCTCAGATCTCAGAAGAATTCTAGAGGTCCAATGTTTGGGCATTAGAAGAAAACAATTAGATGTTGTTTTTTATATAAATTATTGAACAAATACAATGAAGTGATCTAAATTACTTAAATTTATACCAATCAATGTACATGGTTATAATACTCGAAGTTTTAATTTTAGATTGCCCTTAGAAAATAGAAATTATTTGATGTATCAAGGTTTTTATAAAATACACAGAATTTGTTACAATTTTTTAACAATTATATGGACCAATTTGATATTTTTGATCTTTAATTAAATAAACAATTGAACAAGAAACGTTTCGAAACAATGTTTCGTTTATTAATGAAAAATATTTTAGTGAAGTTAAAAATTTCTAAAAATATTTTTCATTGTTTGTGAAATGTTTGACGTCACTGAAACCAAATACGGATTCATAAAGAAAAATCAATGAGGTTGTACTCTGCTTGATGCAAATAAACTATTTCATTACGGATTGCTCTTTTTTCATTAAAGAATTGTATTTATATCGTATATCGGGTGTCTTTTTTTATATAGGAAATAAAAATAATAGATAAATTTATATTTGGCTATAGATTTTCCTTATTAATTTTGGATCAAAATTGTAAAGACAAAAAGATGTTCCGAATTAAAAATGGACTGACACCTTCCTGTGGTATAATATTATACAAAGATAAAAAAGAGCTAAAAACTCAAAAATATTAGACAGACTCAATTAAATATTAATTTTGAATAGTAGATTAGATTAAAAAAAAATGACGATTGTTGAAGAGTGGTAATAAAATTACACAAAGACACTTCAGCTCCATTTGAGGGTAATTTTATCAGAGATAAGACATTGTTTGGCTGTAAATGGTGATTTGTTGAATATTTAATCTAAATGTTTTTGTTTCTTGTTTTTCTAAATTTCGCTGTTTTATTTATTTTGTATATCTACTTAATAAATAATTAAATAAGATATAGTTAAATCATGAACTTGAGTTTTCTTTATTAGTAAAAAACTAATTCTTATTTTAAGCTACAATTCATAATTAATGTTTAAATTTAATTTTTAGCTCTTTTATATTTTTCATAATATTCCACAAGAATGTATTAATAATTTTTTTAGTAATAAGATTTTTAATTCTGAACTCTTTTATTTATAATTTTATTTCAAAATTAATAAGAAAGATCTATCGTCAGATGAAAATTTTAACCATCGTATTTCTTATATGATCAAAAAAAGACAGCCGGTGTATTTATTTAATATTAATTTAAAATAATATGTAGCCGAATAGACTAATGATGATAATAATAAATTAAAATAATAATATAAATTATTTTATATTTACTTTTTGTATAATGCAATTGCTTGATAATATGGGGTACTTTAAAAAAAGTAAAAGCTCCCCATTGAGACACTTCACTTGTCCCTAAAACATCATTGAGGCTAATGAAACAAGCCCTCATTATTTCAGCATATAATCTTGGTGTTGAATATCCCTAAAATATAATTTTGTAAATTATTATATCTAGTTAAATTTTACAAATTAAGATTATTTACTTTTAAGCGTTGTATCATCAACAGTTGATTAACAAATACAGACGTATCTGATGTTGGATTAAGTAAAACATTAACAGTTAATAGTGGCTGAAGACAATAAGTGACTGGTTCAGTATCTAAATTCTCTGTTGAGTGTTCGTTGAAGTCTTTAGAAAGCATCCTGAAAATTAAATTTCAAACTAATTGAAAAATTTATTATGAAAAACATAATTAGAAAATTGTGTCAAATTACTTTAAATAGGAATGGTTTGGCTATCTTGTTTTTATTCATGCATGGGGTAGGAAAAAAAAATATCGAAAGAGTAAATTTTTTCTTTAATGATATTGATGCAAGAAGGTGTTGCATCAAGAAAATGCAACACCTTTTGTCCGGGGTGGACTTCTGCATTGTGAAAAAGAAAAAAAAAAAGAAAAAAAAGAGAAAGATTGAAGGTGAAGATATTTGTGGATTCGTTACTTGAAAGCATGAAGGTTACTTATATGTAGCTGCAAAGTAGCTTGCCTGTTGCTAGGGTTAAACGAGTTGGTGAATGGATTTGTTCGATTTATATTTAATTTTATTGAATAAGAAAGTTGCATTTTGAATGCTGTGCGCAAATGGGGCTTTAGGGAGGATTATTGAATATATTCAGGGTATCAGGGGTGCTCAAAGTGCTCAAACTTTTGTAATACGCGAGCTGCCTTTGTATACCAAGGTATATGGCGATCGACAGGTTATAATACAAATAAATTGCTAACAAAGTAAATGTGTGTATTATTAATTTACGAAGTGGGTACATAAAAATTTACAAGATTACATTCAAAAATTGAATCAGTGCGAAATTTGGCTTTGCCCTGACTTAGCAATACTTTCATAGTCAGGTTGGTGTAAGATGATGTAGCTAATCGCAAGCATTGATCCAAGTGATCGTTTGTAATTTTATTTCTTAGTTTGTTTTTTATATAAAGGTCATGTTTGAAAACGCAGACTGACAAATATGTTGATCCAAAACAAGTCAAAATTTTTTGGGCAATATTTGTTAATATCGGGAATTGCTCGTGTGTATATTTCCATACTATTACTTGACTTACTGATTTTAAATGAATATTATTTTGAATTTTGATTATTTCAAGTTCTGTTTCGGATTGGTTTGCATCATACAGTTTAGAAATTTTGTTTGTTTAAATTTTGTTGAAACAGATTGTTAATAAAAGATGAAATCCCTTCAATGTTATTAAATTCTCTGAACCTTGCATGAATCTCCCTCTCGACTATTTCTATTTCATTTATAAATTTCTTGAAGTCACACTTACTCAATTCTGTATTTTCGTTGAGAAACTTTAACCAGTATGGAAAAGGCATAATTCACGACGATTTAAATTTTCCTTCAGTAAAATTAAGAATTGTTCGAATGATCTTATTGCACTTATCATGTCTATTAAACTTTTGTTTTTACCTTGCAACTCCAAATTTAAATTGTTTAGTTTTAGGCAAAAATCTACTAAAAATGATAAATCTAATAACCAATTTTTATCACATAATTGCGGATGAGCATCTTCTTTTTGTCGAAGAAAATTCTTGACATTATCAATTAACAAAATAAATAATCTTTCCAAAAATTTACTTCTACTGAGCCAACGAACATTATTGGACAAAAGAAGTTCTTTTTCATCATCATCTGCTTGTAATTTGAATAATCTTGGTTGCAGTCCTTTTCCGCGGATTGAGTTTACAATTTTGAATGTATTATTCATGACTTCAGCTGTATTTAATCTTTTGCTACACAGCACTAGTTGATGAATGATACAATGGTAAGTTAAAAAATCTTGATATTTATCATTGTTTTTACAGAATGATATGAAGCCTAAATTAAGACCTACCATCGCAGGAGCTCCATCAGTAGTAATAGAAACTAATTTAAAAAGAGGGAGCTGACACTGTTCAACAAAATTATTAAATGTTGCAAAAATATCTTCTCCTCTTCTCCGTCCATGCAACGGTATTATCTTGAAAAGTTCTTCTTTGCTCGAACCATGGAATACCATACGGATAAATACCATTAGCTGAGCAACATCGATGAAATTAGACTTTGTGAGCATAAAAATCTGGAACTGTTAAAAGAGCAGAGAGTCCCTACTGGGTGAACTGTGCGGGAGGTTGAAACCGGTTGGTGATCGATCAAAAACGATCCCACGATCGACCAGTCGACCGTGATCGACGGGTTGATCACCCGTGGAATATATCTTGTTTGAACAAACGCCAATGTAATATGTATAATCAAAAAGAATTAAAAAAAAAGATTTTGAAAAAATACACTTTTCAATCACAGAACCGTACTAAAAAGCAGAAAATAAATTCTAGGATTTCTGAGTATTGTCCTACGGTTATAGTTGAATTCGCTCAGTTTCAATTTAATGGGAAGCACAACAATCGCGAGACACTGAAAAATCAAAAACATTCCTAGAAGTAAAAGTGTGAAGCGCTGATTAAGTTACAAGGAATCACACTTTTACTTCTAGGAATGTTTTTGATTTTTCAGCGTCGTGCGATTATTGTACTTCCAATTAAATCAAAACTGAGCGAATTCAACTATAACAATAAGACAATAACTCAGAAATCCCACAATTAATTTTCTGCTTTTTAGTACTGTCCTGTCCTTTTTAGTCATAATGGAAATTTTATAACACATCTTATTAATGAAATAGTTGTGTTGAAGAATTTGGATTATGACTGAAAAGTGATCAAGGGAATAGTTCGAGCAAATTACATTTTATACGGAACAAAGTAGGCAGTGATCAACGAATATCAAACAGAAAAATAAATATACAACATTTCAAGTTAATAGAAAAGTGTATAATAAAAAGGGGGAAGAGCAGAGACGGTTTTACGACAAAATAACATGTTTAATAGGATTTCAAAAGACCTATTCAATTCGTATTTTAAGAAATTTATTTAAAATATTTTCACTAATCTAGACTGAAAATGCAGGAATGTTTTAACAAATTTATTAAATATTTCTTTCCTCAAAATGTTTTGCATAATTTAATATTTAAATGACATCTGCATCTGCAACAACCTTTGGCTATTAATATTTTAATAGAATTTTTTGAATATTATTATAATACAATAACAATAAAAAAAGCGGATAAGTCTGAGTAGGACTCACTCAGGGTTCCATAGTTTTTCATCTGCAATTCAAAGAAATTATTTTATAACAAAATAATGTATCTTGAAAGTACTCATACTAATCTAATTTCAAGTATTTTTAGAGAATTTTAAGACAAAGAGTTGTTAATTAAAACGGAGGAAAAATTGCGAGGCGACTTTATTAGGCTGATGTCGCACTAAGCTTCAAAATAAAAATTATAAAATAATATGTTTAATAGGATTTTAAAAGGTATATTGAATGTTAGCCCACTCGATGAGATAGCCGAATTTTTTTTCATTAGAAATTTTTTAGTTTGGCAAGGTGCTTCTAATTGTGCTTTGACCAGTGGATTGATTATATAGCAAATTCCGAGGGGTGAACCGCGACCTAATATCGTGTACACCTACTTCCACTTTCATTTCCAAGTAGAAGACAATAGATTAAGAGGCATTATCTAATGAATTCCAAAATAATTCCAAAGACATGTACACCTAATTCCAATCGCGGTTCACCCCTCGGCAAATTCTAAGTAGATGACGAATTTGAAGTTTCTAGCTTTAATAGATTAAAAACTACGGGCTCTTCACAGACGAAAACAGTGCTCTAAGACAGTGTTCCGCAAACTTTTTGTGTTCAAGGTACACCTACCAAATCAAGAAATTTCAGAGGTACACCAGAGAAAAAACCAATGTTTATTTAATATTTATTTATTATTAAAGTCAATATAATATGAAAATATTTTTAATGAGAATCGTGAGCCTGCTTAACTGACCACAGGCGATTAAAATTTGGAGCAATCGTTGATAAGGCTGCGCGTATAATAACTCTCAGCTTTATCTTCACAAAAGTTGACATTTTTCCGCAGCACACCAACTAATGACCACGGTACACCAGTGTGCCATGGCACACACTTTGCGGAACACTGCTCTAAGGGTTTCATTTTTTTTACATTTTTTGGGTACACAACTCTTAAAAAGATTTAGTATAAATTACATTTTCAACAATTATTAAGGTTTATTATTATTATTATTATTATAAGAAAATGTAAATGATTCCTTAATTTAAAGATAAATAAAAAATCGATTTCTATTATTCTATTTATTATTTACCTTAAAGATTCTTGAACAATCGTATTTTGAGAATTATTACTTGAATTAAGAAGAGTTTGGAGTTCTTGACATTTTTTGATCATATTGTTGTAAGTATCTAAAAAATTATTTTCATCAAATTGGTAAATCTCTAAAGTAATCGTGGGAGGGTGTGACCTAGTAAATATCTAAGCTGTGAACATAATCCTTCTGACATGTAATAAAGTTTATACATGAGAGCTCAGATTTAGTAGATGACAACTTATTTCTTTAGAAATTTAAAGTCTGCTATTATCGACAATTTGAACTTAAAGTTTATAAATTAATTAATATATATAGGTGTGGTAGGTTAAATTGAATTACCTTGATTTTCATATTTAGCTAAATAAAGCATAGCTGATAAAAAATCAGATCTAAGTATATCTTTGATGAGATTTGCCGGCTTTTCTAAAAATAAATCATTCTGATCAATTGGTCCATTAAGCAACATTTTTGATTCCGGGATAGCCAAATTAGTTAAAGTCTGGTGCATGCAAGTGAGAAGCCATTGGACGATTGCAAGAATAGACGTGGCCAGAGCGCCTTCTTCTGGTTTCCCTCGACAGGTGATGCCTCCTTTGATGGTTTCTAGGAATTCCAGTAAGATCATAATGCAGTATGGTTTATGGAACCCATCGTATTTACTGATGCGTTGCAATACCGCAGCATAGGAAACCAACTAAAAATAAAAGAATAAAATAAATATCCATATAGAATCTTGAGGAGATATCTTACTATTTTTTCTAGTAAGCAGAATTTTTAATTGTTACTATGCTTAATTCAAGATCGTCAATAATACCTAGAATATTCACATTAACATAATATTTAGTGCCTGGAGCACCGGGCGATGCTCGGTAACTTTTTGCCTCTAAATAGCTTTAAGTTTCAAATTTCAAGGCTCTGCGAGTTACCGAAGACGAGATATGAATGATTAAAATATTTATTTTACGACACTTCTAATTTACTCCCCCTTCCTTTATTTCAATCGGATTAGAATTTATTCACGACTAAAACTCATGACATTTGATAAGTACACCGATTTTAAACAAAATCGTTAGAGCCGTTTTTGAGAAAAAAAAAACGAAAAATCTTTCATGTAAATGTCAACTTACGGTGCTGTACTCATTCTAGCCTATATTGAGCTTAAGTTTCGAATTTCGTAGCTCTGAGATTTATGGTTACGAAACGCAGGGGTGGTACATTCTTACGTAGTTAAACATCAACTACCTGTTTTTCTATTTTAGCCAAAATCTTGTGATAGTTGTGGTAGCCTCTAGATACCTTAAGTTTCAAATTTCAAGGCTCTGTGACTTACATAAGACGAGATTAAACGATTAAAATATTTATTTTGCGACATGACTAATTTACACCCCATTCCTTTATTTCAGTCGGATTAAAATTTATACACGACTAATAAATCATGTACTCATGACACTTGATAATTACACAAATTTTTAGCAAAATCGTTAGAGCCGTTTTCGAGAATCCGATTCTAAATATATACAATTACTCATATAATAATATAAGATAAAATAAGATTTAATAATATAAGAAAGATAAGATATTCAAATTTACGTAATTACTGATAATCTGGGAATAGTTTAATAAAAAAAACAATATTAAAACTAAAAAACAAATTAAAAAAAAATATATACCTATATATATATATATTTTTGATGAAAATAAAAATTTTGATTTTTTTTTGAAATTTCCAGATTACGACCTTTTACTCTTATTACTTCATCTAATCTTATTGGCATATTCTTAATCCCCGGGTCTCTGGTAAACAAAAAGACGGAGATTTGGTTCAAATAAATTGAACCTGGACTCATTTGAAAACAAAAAGTTTTTCTAGTCGGACGCTGTCCAATGAAGGTGTTCTCTGGTAAAGGCAAGGAGGGATCTTCGGTGTTTCATAGAGAGCAATGGTTCTGTCGCTGATCTTTTGAGATATAAATTTGCCTCAGCTAACATTCTTCTAACTGTATCAACACTGATACAATTCGAAATTTACGGAATGTGTAAGCTATCTCGGAAGCAGATGCATTGCTCAATCGCAACACATTCATGGCAATAAATCGGTCTCGTTGCCCTCAAATGACGTGATTCTTGTTTTCTGGTACAACGACCAATCTTTAGATACCTTTGGACAGCCCTAGGTACGCTGGTTTTCAGCAACCCTAAAGTACGGGCAGCATAGCGTTGACTTCTTCCTTCATCCACTAAAGCTAGCGCTCGAAGCTCTGCTGTAATATTTTCGATTTTAAACAACTCTTAACATGTCTCTCAAAAAGAATTTCAATCGTCTTTTTCTTTCTTTCTTTAGTCCCAAGCTTTTTCTACCGTTAGCTGTCAAGCAGGTGGAGTTGAGTCTTGTATGTATTTCAATCGTAAATGAGATTAATTTTTATTCAAAAGAGATTAATTACATTTAATACAAACTAAAATATTTATTTAATTTGGGATTTGATGAATTTTGAATAGATAAAATTCCACTGCTTTATTTATTTATTTTTATTAAACTATTCTCAAGTTATCAGTAATTAAGTAAATATGAATATAAAAATAAATAAAAAAATAAGTAAATGATAAGGAAAAATGAATAAGAAAATAAAGTTATGATAAGGAAAAAATTGACATTTTCGGAAATGCAACACTAATTTGCGGGGAAGTGTATATATGTATGAATAAAAAAGGTTTGAATATAATGAGTTATTTATAATGAACTAGTCTATCTTGAAGTAATGAGAAGTCGAAAAATGTGTGCCAACTATTAATAGAGAAGTTATATAATAAGATTTTAAAATTTTTTAATAGATAAAGTATCTTTTTACTTTACAATACAGGGTATGGTCAAGTATTGTAATCGTGCATGAAAAAAGTGTTTTTTTTTCGAAATATCTCAAAAACGGCTTAAACTATGTTGATTAAAAAATTGGACGAAATCATGTCATTTCGTTCTACAAAAAAGCCCTAATTAGTGAACATCGAAAAAATTATATTTTTCGAGAGAATAACTGTTTTGTCAAAATGTCTGTTAGTACGTTAGTCTGTGCGTTAGCAAATTTTTGTGGAGGAGCTACCTCAAAAACTAGTGTGAATATCGAAACCAAATTTCACATGTAGTTTTGGTTCATTGAGATTAAGAGTTGATTAGATTTTGGTGTAAATCGACCCAACATTAAGCGGGGGAGGGGGGTTAAAAATCAAAATTATAATATTTTCAAACTAAAAAAAACAAGAAAAATGAAATATACTATAAAATGAACCTTAATAAGGAAAATAATTTTTTTTGACGCCAAAATCGGTTCATAAACAAAGAAGTTATGCCTGAACAAACATAACAAAAAAAGTCCAATACCAATGAAAAAAAAATGGGACCAATCAGAAACTAGACTGAACCCAATGCAAAAAAAATCATCAAAATCGGTTCACAATTGGCGAAGATATCAGGTAACATAGACACAAAAAAAATCAGTCGAATTGAGAACCCTTCCTTTTTTGAAGTCGGTTAAAAATCAATACATTTCATTCTGAATTGAGAGTTTTTTTGCCGAGAGTAGCAGAATTTTTATATATTGAAGGAGACAATAACAGAGTGTAATGTTCATTCATAAATTAATTCCTGTGAATCAATTGTAATAGACTGATTAAAGCCCTCGAACTATAGTCTCGTTATAAATAAAATTTATAATTCCAGAAGAAGACACACTCTTTATTGTCTCCTTCAATATATAAAAATTCTGCTACCCTCGGCAAAAAAACTTTCAATTTAATAAAAAAAAAATTATATATTGAAAGCAAAGTAATAGACATAAATCTGAGTAAGTTTTTACTTAAACGCGATGAATTTGTTCAATTTTTTTTTTATTAAAATAGTTTTAACCTTTTTTTGAGATATTTCGGAAAAAATATAGGCAAAATTACGGTTTTTCCTGCACGTATATATTAATTCCCAAACGTATGGTGAAGGAAAAAAGTTATTTTTGGATGAGAGAGTGATACTATTTTAAACTCTTCCGAATTCCTTAATACTTCAAGTAGAAATTTATTCTATCTATTTTCGTTGATATCATAAAATCAGGCTTTTTTTATTTATTCTATACTGACGTAGTTGATTAACGGAATGCCGTAGAGCTTGGGTATGCCACGCTATGGATAAAGTAAAAATTAACTTAAATGCTATTTGAATGAAAAGCAAGCATTTCACCTGGGAGCTAAGCGAATGCCTTAAATAGGAGAGCACAAGAAGATTGGGTCCAGGGCCAACTAAAGCCTGTTGAAGGATACAATCTGCTAGATTGTATACATCTCCACTCACTCCTCGGGGTAATATCTAAAAACAAATTGAAACAAATTGATCAGCATATTCAAGCAATTAATAATCAGGTTCAATGATATTTTCATTGATAAATACTGCTTTCGTGTTGATTCCCCATTGTAAATCTGTCCAACGTTCTCGCCAAGCTCGAAGTAATAAGTTTTTTAAGCTAGTAGTTTTGCTAGTCATATTTTATAATAAAAACATTAATTTATATAATCATATATAATAAAAATATAAAAATATTAACATAACAAGTAATGGTTATCATAGAATTATATTAATTAATTTATTCTTAAAGAAATATCATAAATATGAGAAAGCCAAAGCATGGGAACAATTCACTAAACGCATCAGGGTCATCATTTTTGATCGGGGATGAAAATAAATTTGGCAATCAATTTGAATTATTTACAAGTGTTAAGAAAAAACAAAAAAAAAATGCTTGTCTTTTAGCCAACAGGCTAAATAATGATCTGTTGGTCGGTATAATTGGTGTCAAAAAATAAATCACTACATCATTTGAAATTTAGAGGGAAATTTAAAATGAAAATGAATTGTTTAAATAAATTATTTAAATATATATTGATTTTAATATAAGATGATTATGCCAAGAAGTTTTTGACGTTTTTGAGTGCTTGGCATAGATAAAAGATATATGAGGTCCTTGGTCTTGTTCTCTCCCCTAAATCTCTAGCGGGACGGGAACGCTTTTAGATTTCCTTTCCAGCTTTGGCGAAATTCCAAAGCGGGACTTTTGAAAAATAAAATAAATAATTATCCATAAACTTAGCATAACATTTTTTTACATGCTTTATATTAGCTTCACCTGTATCTATCTATCTATCTATCAATGTGACTTTTATTCTGTTAAATACCGCAAACATTTCTCTATAAAAATAATTGTTTACCTACTCAATTTAAATAAAATTATATAAAAATAAATACATTTCATTTCGTTAAATAAATTCCGCAAACATTTCTCTATAAAAATAAATTATATTAAAAAAAAAACAACTAAAGAACATGCTTCTAAAAAGCACAAAATAATGTAATACTTATTTAAAATGCGTGGGACACTTTGTCGGAATTAATTAAATGTTTCTGCGCCCAACACTTTTTGATTAAGTATTATTTGTACTTTTAGAAGCATGCTTTTTAGTTTTTTTAAAATATAATTTATTCTCAAACCGAGACAATTTCGAGAGTTTTTCCGATTTATGTGATTTAAAAATAAACTGGCACGTTCTGATGTGGCCATCCACTTGACTTTACCACAAAACGTGGCCCCTCTCTTATATTAAATATTTAATAAAATTATTTATAATCATGTAAGGGGGGGTTAGTTTTTAAAATTTGTATACAAAATTTGGTTGAGTTTGGTACAAGGGCCTATATTTTCATTTTTTGACTCTACGCTCCCCCCCCCAATTTTGGGCAATTAGTTTTTACATTTTTAGACTTCTGGAGGCCTGCGGATTATGTATAAAAAATTTGGTTGAGTTTTCTCAAATGGCCAAGATTTTTAATTTTTAACCCCTCCGCCCCCCTTAATTTTGGATCGATATTCACCAAAATCTAATCAGCTCTTAATCTCAATGCACTAAAACTACGTGGGAAATTTGGTTATGATATTCACACTAGTTTTTGAGCTAGCTCATCCACAAAATTTGGTAAAGCATAGACTAACAGAATGACAGACTAACTAACAGACATTTTCACAAAACAATTATTATCTCAAAAAATATAATTTTTTCAGATGTTTTACTTATTAGAGCTTTTTTGTAGACCGAAATGGCAGGGTTTCGCCCAATTTTTTTAATCAAAATAGTTTCAGCCGTTTTCGAAATATTTCGAAAAAAAGAAGCAAAAAAACACTTTTTCCATGCACCATTACAATACTTGACCATATCCTGTATGGTAAAGTAAAAAAGGGAAGTATATTCAGCTAAGTATATATGATTCAAAAGACTAAGTAATGGAGTAGTTAACAAAAAACACAATTATGTAGTAATATTTTTAATAACTCTTTATTGAACATCATTTATTTTCAAAAAGTTACTAATATTTATTACTTGAGTGATCTTTAGAAATTATTTGTTATATTTAATCACGTCTAAAAATTCACTACAATTTCATTCATAATTAACTTTTCTGAGATTACACTTTTAACTTTAATATATCATATTACATATTCAGAATTTTTAATTTTTACCAAATAACCGAAACAAAATAACAAGCTAGCCGGGACGCCTGGACTATACCTTCAAAACTGGGCGTTCGGTAAGCCTAATTAATTAATCTTAATTCAGAATTTACATCAAATAAAACATTGCTTTGGATTGTTTTTAAACATTGGCTTCATATAGAGCTGCGGAGTTCGTAAAAATCTCAATAGAGATTTCAGAATAATCCATTTAAAATATTTAAAAATAAAACCCTTAGGAAATTCCGCTGACGACGTCCTGGTTCTTCAGTTACACGATTATACTCACTCGAAAGAAGGAGAAAGGGGGCTAATTAACATCTTTAACCTAATCCGAACCCATGAAGAAAATAATTATGAACATTCTTTTGTATTATTGACAGACAGTGCCACATATACATATGCTGAAAGCTGGGGAATTTTTAAAAGCGTTTCTCACTAAAATGATACATGTAACGTGTCTTGTACACGCTATTCATAGAATGGCAGGGCAGAACATATTCGAGTTAAGTTCTCAAATATTGATGCTGTAATTTCTTCAATTAAAAAAGTATTTGTAAAAGCTCCTTTACGAATAGCAATTTTCAAAGAAAAATTGCCAAATTTACTCCTTCCACATAAGCCTATAATAACTAGGTGGAGAACTTGGATCCCAGCAGCTATATATATATTATGCTGACCGTTTAGATGAAATTCAAAAGGTATATTTGAAATTTATTTTTTTAAATATTGTTCTGTAATTCTATTTATTTATTAATTTAGGTCATAGAAACAATCAATGAAGATGATTCTTTATCTATAAGGGAGGCTAAGAATGATTTATCTTCTATTACTCTAAATTGATATTTTTAACCGACTTCAAAAAAAGGAGGAGGTTCTCTATTCGACTGAATTTTTTTTTTGTGCCTATGTTACCTCATATCTCCGCCAATTGTAAGCCGATTTTGAAATTTTTTTTGCATTCGGTCCAGTCTACGTTCCGATTGGTCCCATTTATTTTCGTAGGTATTAGACCTTTTTTGTTAGGTTTGTTCAGGACTAACTTCTTTGTTTATGAACCGATTTCGATGATTCTTTTTTTATTGGAAAGGAGGTATCTTAGGGATGGTACTATATTACTTTGGTCAAGTTCTAATGATAAGATCACTATTAATAACATCACTAAAAAGAGAAAATAAAATATTTTTAAGAAAAAATAAAACCGACTTCAAAAAAATTAAATGCAACAAATAAAAATACACTAAAAAGGTATAAAATAATTATTATCTTATTTAGTTACAACTAAACGACGAAATATTAACATGAAATTACTTTTTGAAGTCGGTGCCAAACATATACCTTTTATGAATCGCACTCGACGGATCTTACTTAGTACGTTTGGTGAGTAGGCTCGCTTATAGGTATAGTTTGTTTGGCACCGACTTCAAAAAGTAATTTCATGTTAATATTTCGTCGTTTAGTTGTAACTAAATAAGATAATAATTATTTTATACTTTTTAGTGTATTTTATTTGTTGCATTTAATTTTTTTGAAGTCGGTTTTATTTTTTTCTTAAAAATTTTTGTGACTTAAGATACCAATTTAGCATATATAAAGTGTAATTTTAACAACCTACCTGTAACCATTACCGCACTAGAAGTAAGAAATATCATTGATGGAATACATAAAAATATTCCAGTGATTTCAAGAAAATATCAAAAAAGCATCTGGTCCTATTGCCTTCAATCTCAATCAAAAAATGGATAAAAATGCTGAAGTGGAATCCTGATTGAACAATAATGAAACACAGCTATAATTTAGAAGGATATAGAAAAGCAAAACAGGAAAATTTAACTCTATCAGAAATGGCTATTTGAAATTTTGTCCATTAACCTTGCTGCGTGTCTGGATGGGTTGAGGGGTTATAATTGGTTATGGAAATGAGACTTAGGTATGAGGTGAAGTGGGTTGATGCTCTTATTGCGATTATTTTCTTTAATATTTGATCTTGAGTGGTCGGTGTTACACGTGGCTCTCTCAATTATTAGACCTGAAATTTATTGATTTTAATATTATCTACTTTACTGAAGCTAATTGTATAAAATGAATTTACAAAAAAATGCTTAAATCTTTGCATTCATTATTTAATTAAAGGGTCCCTCACTGAAAACTTTTTTCAGTTTAGCCTGATTTTTTGATTTTCTCTTCTAGTTGAATGGAGTGAAAAATCTTTAGCTATAATTCTTATATATGTTGCATGTCAGAGAGATGTTTGTCTTAAAGGTTTGGCTAACGGCCCGGCAAGCTTAGTTAGCGCTTGGGTTCGATTCCTAAGGGAGGGAGCTCTTGATATGCAATGTAAAAATATTTTCTCTAAAATCTATGATTGGTCCTTAAGTAAATTCATTTATTAATATTTTTTTCTTTAAATTTATCTAATTATTTATTTTATTACATTATCTAATATTTAAATATATTAACTTTAAATATGCTAAAAGATATTTCAATATTGTAGAGTGAATGGACTTAAAAAATGAGAAAGAAATCCATCTTTTTTATCGATTTCTTCTATCTGGAGGTTCACAGAATATCCTATCCAATTTAATAAAATAGTACTTCAATTAAGAATTTTGTAATTTGATTGAAATTGAATGAAAACATTCTCTTTCATCTCTCGGGCAGAGAGTCGGCTAGAAATGCTAAAAGGTTTTATTTTTTTCCTCATTACATATTCAATTAAATGTCTCTCGGCAAAACAAAAAACTTTTCAATTCAATTAAATGTATTGAAATTTCACATCTATGAAATATTTTCTTTTATCTTTTATATCAAATAGTTTTTATTAGAATATTTGAATTTTAAAGGGTAGTTTATTTGAAGTCTAATTTGAAAAAACGCTAATAATTCCGTTGAAATTTTTTTTATTAATTATTTATTAATAGATATTATAAAACAATTAATTATTAATAATTTATTTCAATTTTGAACGAAATCGATTAAGTCCTTTTTGAGAAAATGGTCAAAAACCGTCTAAAAAATGATGTTTTTTGAAAGCACGAGATGCCTTTTGAAAAAAGTTAAAAAAGTCATATGAAACGAAATATTGACTTGTGACATGGAGGTGAATTTTAAAATGTTTCTAAAACTAAAAGTACTGAATTGATTTCGTTCAAAATTGAATTAAATTATTAATAATTAATTCTTTTATAATATCTAATTAATTTCATATTTTTAAAAATTATTTTAAATTAGCGATTTTCACATTACTCTTCAAATAAACTACCCTTTAAAATGTAAATATTCTAATAAAAATGCTATAAAAGATAAAATAACATAACACACAGATATGAAAATTCAATATAATTTACTTCATTTGTAATGAGAAAAAAATAAAACATAGTGGAATTTCTAGTTGATGCGCTGCTGCAGACAGGAAATTTGATGTTTTCATACAATTTTATTTAAACAGTAAAATTCTTGTGTGTTCTTTGTGAACTCCTCAAGATGGGCTTATACCCCGAAATATATATAGAGTCGTGCTAAACAAGCATCTGATCTTTTATTTATGTGAAACCTACCTAATATTTTATATTTTAAATTTTAAAAAGTTTCTTCACTTTACTTAAAATATTTCTACTTTAACAAAAAAAAAAGTAAAATTCTTAATTGAAATGCTATTTTTTTATATTAAAAGTTGTGAACCTCCTAATAGTTGATATTGATGAAATAAGATCGATTTCATTCTTATTTTTACTTTTATTCTGCTGTTTTATCGAGACCTTGGGACGCAAGTGTCTCTGCATGAGCGATAATCATTTTAATATAATGATTATGTAATGAGTAATGGATACATCAAGTTCATTCAATCTACACAATTGAAATATTTTTTAACATATTAAAATTTATTATAAAAATAAAAAAAAAAAAAAATAAATCTCTGGCTCGACAACCCTTTATGGGTCTTGGCCTACTAAATTGGTTGCTGTCCTAATTGGAAACAGTACCGAGGGGTCAAGTGGTTAGCTCAACGCAATCTCTACAACCTTCGTTTCAGTGTTTTTAACCGAGACTCCGCTGCTTCTCAATCAAGTAGCTACTCATTTATCCTCACGAGGCTGAGTGAACCCCGTTCCAGATCCTATACTTACAGAAAAATTTCTGAGTAAGCCGGAATCGAACCCGGACCTTTGTAAAATAGGTGTATATATATATATATATTTAAATATACGATATAGTAATATAATAAATGAATAAAATAATATGATTATATTAGAAAAATTCAAACATCACTGTCCCTGGGAACCATCACGGGCCTCAGAGAGCAGAGCATTTGCATATTATTAATATTAAATAAATAATTAATTAATTAAAAGTCTTAATTAAAATTATTTATTATTTTATTATTAGTAAGCAATTTTGATTGTTTTATTTGAAGTTTTTTAGAGAACAATTTTCAAGGAAGCAAAATCAAAATCATACTCAGGCCTCAGGTCGCCAAAGATCTTAGCTATATCGAGAAACTGTCTACAAAAAAGCTCATTTAAAACTCAAATTTTTCAAAAAACGAATTATGGATTTTTAGGTAGAGCCACTAAACAAACACCTCGTTAGATAATGAACGTGTCGTTAAAAATTTAATTCAATTTTAAAAGTAGTATCCTTCTTGTTCCGAGTTACTGCTCTTTTGTGAGTCCAAACTATTGGCCATAATGTTCTTCTTTCGGCAGATTATTTGCCTGTTATTTACACAAGTTGAAAATGGCAATAAATATATCAAGACTCAAAGATTTTTTGACGTGAAACGTCTTTAAAATCACATACTGGTACCAGGTCTAAAAAGTGAATCGTAACGAAAAGGTCTATATCGTCTTTTTTTTAATGAAAATGATGAGAGAAGCAGTTACACCAAAAAGGTGAATCTCCTAGAGGCGTGAGTTGGCCCCTCCATCATGAAAAGAAGAAAAAGAGGGGATTTTTATGGGCTGGGCGGGGGTCCAAGGTATCTGTGGACACAGGTCTTAAACAGCCGAAGGTTATAAGTCGCGGGGAAGACGGTGGCTGGGAGCAAGTTCCAGTCTCCTGGAGGTCATAGGGATAAAAGAGTTGGTGAAAGCGCTTGTTCAATTTTTATCCAATTTTGACAGCGAAGGGGTGCGAAAACCGGGGAGGGGGGGGGGTCGGCGGTTCAAAAATAATTAAAAATAGTAAAAGCTGATATTTACATTAGAAGATTCTTATTTATATAAGGAGATATCATAAATTACTAATGAGTCAAAAATTCAGAGGGGTGATGGAGCGTTCTTTAGTATATAATTATGAATTATTTTATTAAATTTTTAATATACACGAGGAGGGGTGTTTATGGCTCATGAGGATGGTCATATCAGCTTATTTTTAATTAACAAGTTTTTAGTTAAACGATGAGACAAGTATTCAAATTGTAGAAAAGAAACGTAAAATTTGTATCAATTTCAAAATTCTTAAGGTTTAGACGACCAAATAGAACTAAATACACGGATTGAGGATTCTTGAAATTAATTTGTAAATAATCATAATGAAACAAAAAATTTCTACAAGTGAAAATAAACTGGGCGCGGAATTGACCAAAAGACGAAAAGAGTACGTGGATCTCAATAACAAATTCAAGGCCATTATTGAATTTAAGAAGATGTCTCTAGTAGATTTGGAAAAAGCAGGACAAAATCTGCGTTCACTCTTTAAGATCTTGACGACACGGATGTTTCCGAACTTATTCATTTGAAGTTTCATTTGGCAACCCATGGAGATAATAAAAGGAAAAAAAAACAATATAAAAATTATTCAACATTTTATAAAAAAATCATTATTATGACTCGGAGCTAGGGATTGCAATCCGGAAAAGCGGTTTCATACGCTTCTCCAAAACCTGGAAGCTGGAACGAATACTATAGGTTTGAGCGTGGATTATCATTGCCGCGATCTACAATCTTCCGCAGTTTGAAACCCGCATCCAGAGGTACCTTCGACTCCAGCCCAAAGCCCGAAATTTCTTTCTTTTCTTTTCATGCTTCGCAATGTGTCTTCTACAGATACCAGGGCCGTATTTCTGAGCGGCCGGCATGTCTCAAGTGTATACACCTAACAAACGGTAGATGGTAAATGGAGGGACTGGGATGGCCAATCAGATGGCAAGCGCTGACAGTGCCTGTCATCTGATTGGCCATCCCAGTGCCTTCATTTACCATCTACCGTTTGTTAGTGGTAAAAAGCATTTACTTTGCGACATACAACCGGCCCTAAATAGGCTAGGCCGGTTGTATGTCGCAAAGCAAATGCACACTAACACAGGGTAGATGGTAAATGGAGAACTGGGATGGCCAATCAGATGCCAGGAACTGTCAGTGCCTAGCATCTGATTTGCCATCCCAGTCCCTCCATTTACCATCTACCCTGTGTTAGTGGTAAAAAGCATTTACTTTGCGACATACAACCGGCCCTAAATATTAGAGGCTGAAAGTATGTCGCAAGTAAATGTTTTTTAACACTGAACAATAGGTAGATGGAAACTGGGATGGCCAATCAGATGCCAGGAACTGTCAGTGCCTAGCATCTGATTTGCCATCCCAGTCCCTCCATTTACCATCTACCCTGTGTTAGTGGTAAAAGCATTTACTTTGCGACATACAACCGGCCCTGGGCACACGGTTGTATGTCGCCAAGTAAATGCTATATTTATCGCCTAACACAGGGTAGATGGTAAATAGAACTGGGATGGCCAATCAGATGCCAAGAACTGTCAGTGCCTAGCATCTGATTTGCCATCCCAGTCCCTCCATTTACCATCTACCCTGTGTTAGTGGTAAAAAGCATTTACTTTGCGACATACAACCGGCCCTAAGTAGGCTGCAACCTAGAGCGTCAAATTTTCAGAGGCGGCAATTTGGCAATTTATTCAAAAGTTAAAATGAAGTATTTCAGACGTTAATAATATTTTCCGTACGAATTTAAGAATACATGTTACTTAAAAATATGTTTTAGTCCTTCTACATAGCCTACTTTCTAAAACTATAACATAATACAAATTCACAGCACGTAATCTATAGTCATTAGCATTAAAATATAAAAATATGTTTAAAATAGTGATCACTTTTCTCCAAGAACAAATTAATTAATGAAGTTCGAAACCCATTTCATTTTTTAACGAATCTTAAAAGAAGTAAGTAAAAAAAAACAAATAGATAACTAATTTGATTATATAATTTATTATATAAACCATTAAAATTGTAGTTTTATCTAAACTAAATGAACTTTATGTTTAAAAAAGATGAAAACACCAATGAACTTTATCCTTTTGTTGTATAAAACAAATGTATTAAGCAAATATGAACTATAGAGGGGGCGGCAAATGGACTTTAGCCTATAGGCGGCATACTCTTAAATGCGGCCCTGACAGATACTCATTGAGAGTTCCAACCCCAACCCTTGAAATTTCTTCCTCCTTATTATCATGATGCATACATAAGTCAATCATGACTTATACGTCATACGCAGCTCTTTCATACATCAATTTAATAATAATAATAATAATAAAGAATAATAATGAGGGTTAGAGAATTTTTTTTTTTTTGAAATATCTGAGTTAAGATCTTAAGATCGAATTTCTGGGAAAATTGATATCTTGGCTGTAAAAAGCCATATGTCCAACAAATAGTATCGATTTCTGAACACTTTTCTAAAATATCCTTTAGTTAGAAACATGCAAGCCAAGCATCCACCAAACTTCTCTTGCGCTGTCGTTGGAGCTGGTCTGGTATGAAAATTTTACTTCAGATTATCACCTACCTAGCATAATTTATTTTTAAACAATCAAACTATAAATTTATTTAATTATTCTGAACTTTTTTAAGAAAATTTTTACTCTCTGGGCTATCCCATGGAATTCACACAAAATTTTTCATTTAATAATTTTATTTATTTATTTATTTATTTTGGAAATGGCTGAAATACTTAAAAAATCATTTATAATAATTTTCTCATCTATCTGTATGTTTGCATTCCGATACTCTTGATTAAACGGAATTTCATTTTAAGTGATATCTTGTGCAAAAAATATTTCTCATTGGGGAAAAACTATAAAAATTTTGGGTTCACTCTCAGAAAACAAAAAAATCTAAACGTTTTAGGGAACTAATATAGGTTCCAAATAATGAGCTTCTTTCAGCACAAAAGTTTAGTAAAACAATTGATGTACCAAGCTTCACTATTTTAGATCAAACTGTTAACATTCTCGCCATCATTTTGATTTTACCTTTTAGTAGAGCCTTAGTCTCCCAATTATTCTGATTTTGATTAAATAATTTTTTTCCAATTTCAAAATAAGTCGTTAGATAAAATATTGAGTTTATTTTTTGATGGAAGCATGTTTTTATTCCTGATTTTTTCCTGATTATGTTAAATAGATACGAAATCGATCGAAATTTCGAAAAAAAAAGTTTGTTTTTCGAAAAATTTCAAGCTGATAAACATCGTCTTCCTTTTACTTTACCATACAGTGTATGGTCAAGTATTGTAATCGTGCATGGAAAAAGTGGTTTTTTTCCTTCTTTTTTCAAAATATCTCAAAAACGGCTGAAACTATTTTAATTAAAAAAATTGAGCGAAACCATGGCATTTCGCTCTACAAAAAAGCCCTAATAAGTGAACATCGAAAAAATTATATTTTTCGAGATAATAATTGTTTTGTCAAAATGTCTGTTATCTGCCGTTGGTTTGTCTGTTAGACTGTGCGTTACCAAATTTTTGTGGACGAGCTAGCTCAAAAACTAGTGTGAATATCGAAACCAAATTTACACACGTAGTTTTGGTCTATTGAGATTAAGAGCTGATTAGATTTTGGTGCATATCGACTCAAAAATTAAGGGGGTGGAGAGGGGGTTAAAAATTAAAAATCTAGTCTATTTGAGCAAACTCAACCAAATTTTGTATACATAATCAATGGAGCTCCAGAAGTTTAAAAATGCAAAAACTAACCGCCCAAAATGGGGGGGGGGGGTGTCAAAAAATGAAAATCTTGGCCATTTACCAAACTCAACCAAATTTTGTATACATAATCAGTGGGCCCAGGAGTCTAAAAATGCAAAAACTAACCCCCTTCCCTTCATGATTATAAATAATTTTATTAAATATTAAATATAAGTGAGGGGCCAGATTGTGATGGTAAAGTCAAGCGGATGGCCACTTCAGAATACGTCAGCTTATTAATGTTTAATTTATTGAATTATTTTTTAATGAAATCATATATTTTCATTAGTTTATATGTATATACGAATATACAATTGTGTCAATTTGACAACTTCCCACTCCTAGTATTGCTAAAGTGGCAAATTATTTCAAAAATCGCTGAGACACGTCAAATTTGTATTCGAGGGGGAAGAATTTTGACCTATAAATTAGATCGTCCTCTTCACCCCTCTGCCCCCAGAGCCTCCCCGAATCTTAAGCGGGAAAGGGGGTCGAGTGAGACATCATTTTGAAGGGCTTTTTATTCTCTACATTTTGGCAAAACTAAAATAAACATGGTGTTTTCAATTTTGACTTTGTTGTTTTCGAATTTTGTTTTGTTAATCATTTGCAAAATAAGTCTACAAGAATAAAAACGCGTTCTAATTTTTTGTGGTTTACGTTAATCTAGTAGGTATGATGCTACTTTATCAGTAAAAATTGATTTATTAAAACAACGTACCACCGTCAAAAACTATTTTTTAACCTGACTGTCCACTCACACTACGAAATCTCTATATAGATACACACATACTTGCGGATCGTTTCCAAGCAATTGTGCTTATATCCTCTACACTAAAAATAATAGCCCAAATTGGTTTTTTTTTTGTTTTTTATCAAAATTACGTTGTAAATAATTTCAATTTTTTTTTTAAGTTACTCCGAATATATTATTCTAACAAATATTAGTTTTTCATCAAGATGGTGAAAGTCCTTCAATGAAAAAAAATAGAATAATGATCATTTTCCCACCCTTTTCCTATCTACCCTATGTAAAAAATATAATTTTTAATTGCAATTATTTTATGTTTGGTGTGGTAAATCGTCTTCAAATTTTAACAGTATGTGTATTATGCTTTTAATGACTTATATTCCAAATTTCAAAAACTTCTTGAATTTTTGCATTTGTGAAAGAACTACCTTAATAAGAAAACCTTTCAAAAAATATTCTTTTATTGGAAATAATTTTTTTATCTATTCCTGGACTGCGTTCCATTCAATCCTCAGCAATAAAAATCTGCCAGCCCAT
>JALMQS010000087.1:5509640-5536798 GCA_024734495.1 Forficula auricularia
ATAATATTTAAATAGAATTCATAAGAACCAATTCTCAGGGGATAAAATTAAATATTAAAATTTTTAAGAAAAAAATAAAAACCGACTTCAAAAAATTAAGTGCAACAAATATAAAAATACACTAAAAGGTATAAAATAATTATTATCTTATTTAGTTACAACTAAACGACGAAATATTAACACGAAATTACTTTTTAAAGTCGGTGCCAAACAAACTATACCTATAAGCGAGCGTACCCGCCAAACGTACTAAGTAAGATCCGTCGAGTGCGATTCATAAAAGGTATATGTTTGGCACCAACTTCAAAAAGTAATTTCGTGTTAATATTTCGTCGTTTAGTTGTAACTAAATAAGATAATAATTATTTTATACCTTTTAGTGTATTTTTATATTTGTTGCACTTAATTTTTTGAAGTCGGTTTTTATTTTTTCTTAAAAATTTTTATTTTTTCTTTTTAGTGATGTTATTAATAGTGATTATATCATCAGAACTTGACCAAATTAATATGATACCATCCCTAAGACACCCCCTTTCGGATAAAAAAAGAACCATCGAAATCGGTTCATAAACAAAGAGGTTAGGTCTAAACAAACCTAAACAAACCTAATAAAAAAGGTCTAATACCTATGAAAAAAAATCGAAAAAAAAATGGGACCAATCGGAAGCTAGACTGGACCCAATGCAAAAAAAATTTTCAAAATCGGTTGACAATTGGCGGAGATATGAGGTAACATAGGCACAAAAAAAAAAAAAAAAAAAAAAAAAAAAAAATTCAATCGAATAGAGAACCTCCTCCTTTTTTGAAGTCGGTTAAAAATAGCAAAGATGACATTTTTTTTAACACTGTAAATCTATATTTTTACACTCTTTTTTCAATCTTCAAATAATAATAATAAAAAAAAACTCTCTTACATATTACAAATATTTATATAAAAAATATTTAAACAAATATTTAATGATGGGAGGTGGGGTTATAAGAGATCCAGCCTCGGAGCCCGGATAACCTCTCGTCTGATCTGTCCCAATAATGTAAAATTAAATTGATTGTAAAATAACATGTGTTACATCAAGAACGGTCTGCTAACTGAATTCTTTTTCTTCGATTGTCCAATATTTAGATGAGACATTTGGTTAACCAGCGATGGTTTCTTGTTCAAAAGCGCCTTGACGACTTCGTTTACAAAAACTTCCCAGCTGGTCGTTGGATTCCACTCTATATTGCTGTAGCTTTTACTAGGCTCAGATATCAAGATTGTTTGAAAAGATCATCAAAACAAAAAAGGGTAATTATAATATATTTAGCATTAAAATTGAAAAGGATATACGAATTTAATTCGCAGCTTTTAGCTAAATTAGTGTTTCTCAAAGTTTTTATTACGACACTATTTTATTAGGTAGTTCGGAAAGTCATTTTGTTTTTTTCCCAAGAGATTTGCTTCTAAAACGTCAAGAAAATAACCCATTTTTGAAAAGAATTGTCACTGGGGACGAGAAATGGATTGTCTACAATAAAGAGATCATGAAGTAAAAAAGATGAATCGGCTCAAACCACTTCGAAAGCCGATATTCATCAAAACAACTCTCTGTCTGGTGGGATTTCAAGGAATCGTTTTTTTGAACTTTTGTCAGCCAATACCACGATCACTTCTGAAGTGTAGGTACTGCCATCAACTGGACAAATTGAATAATTCACTAAAACAGAAAAAGGTTATAATTGTTCAATAGAAAAGGTATAGTGTTCCACCAGAATAACGCGAAACCTCATGCAAGTTTTGTAATTCGTCAAAAGCTTTTACAGCTTAGAAGGAATGTACTATATCACACCCACCATATTTTCCATATCTGGCACCATCGGATTATTACTTGTTCAGGTCCCTGCAAAATTTTTTAAACGGGAAAACCTTTACTTTCAAATGAAGGTGTCAAAAATGTATTGGATCAGTTTTTTGCCAAAGGAAAGATCAAATTTTTTTGAACGTGGAATAATGCTACTGCCAGAAAAGATGGCAAAAGGAATTGGACCAAAATGGAGGTTATATAATTTAATAAAATATTTATATAATACATTATAAGAAAATCGTCTTTCATTTTCACCAAAAAAGACGAAATGACTTTCCGAACGATCTAATAGTTTACATACAAACTCACACTGCCATATAATAATAAAACTAAGATACGAGGTAGGTTTCACAAAAAAGAAATAAAACAAAATTGAGTTTTGAATTCGATATATTTCGGCTAACCCCCGAAATATATCGAATTCAAAACTCAATTTTGTTTTATTTCTTTTTTGTGAAACCTACCTCGTATCTTAGTTTTATTATTATATTAAAATGTTTTACCTAGAACCAACACCGAACTCCTTAAAAGTTATCACACTGCCATGTTTAGCATGCTCGGATTCGCTCTTGTCTTGAATACGGCTCGCATCTCTGGAGAGGGAATTCTAGGCATTCGATTACTCACGTGGATGCATTTCAGAATAGAGCAATAAAACATATAGGAGATTCCACTCACCGGAGCTGATACATATTATTTTGACTTTCTATTCAGGAGAATACGCCTTTTCACTCCTACTCGACTTCTTACCTTCTACAAGGCTCGAATTCGTCCCTGTCTCGAATATGGCTTGTTTCTGCAACCATTTTCTTGCCATCATGATTACAATTCAGAGACGAGTTATAAGACTAAAGAATGCACCTTCTAGGTGTAACATCTTCTTGGATAAATTTTAGTAAAACAAAATCTTTGATTGTCAAATTCGTAAATAGCATTTTCCCATTGTCATTTTAATAATAATAATCTTAAATTTTTCCAATTCATGTGCTTGGTATTAAATGCTGGCCATAATAAATAAAAATAAAATTATATACCAATTAAAAAGAAATCACATTTCAAAACTTTTTTGTGTCCATCCAAAATTCAACTTGAAATCCACCATTTGTGAAGCATTGATTTAAATCATTTAAGTATTTCATCATTATTATTATTCATTTATTCACCATAGTAGTATTTAGTATCCTATCATTTTAGTAATTCATTTAAATCTCTTTTAAAAGAAAACTTAATTCTTAACAGGTTTCTTATTTTCAGATTGTCCGTATCATACTTGGAGTCGGCATTTTGGGATTTGTCTTATTTTTCTTTTTCATTATATATTTTCTCTTTTGATAAATAATATATTTAAATCAACAAGTAACTAGACAAATCAAAATGTATTGAATTGTATATGATTTGAAATTAAATAAAAAAAATTAAATATAAAGTATTTTAATTCTTATGAATGACAAATTAAATAAATATGGTATACGAGCTTTTCGTGCGTGCCTTCGGCACACCCTCGAAGCTCGGCCCTCCGGGCTGGTGCCCTGGCGGGCAGCGTCTCGGTCCAAAAATTTTATTCCTCTTAAAAAACCACACTCCAAATGTATACCCGTAAACTACCGAAAATTCATCGTCTCTTAAAATAAGTTTCGCCTCTTTAATTTTTGAGTGGCGTGGGGGGGGGGGGGGAGGAGGAATAATTATGAATATATTTAATGTTTCTTAATTTAAAATGAATTGGAGTCTTTCATTTCAAAATTACAAATATATTTCAAATTTGCCTGGTTAATGAAAATCGATTGGAGCCATCAGCTTAAAATCCGATCCGCTCTGACAATTATATTTCAAATTTGCCTCGTTAATTAATATATATTTAATGTTTCTTAATTTAAAATCTATTGGTTTTTTTTCATTTTCATTCGACTTCAAATGAATACAATATTATCTCGACACAAAGTCTAAATCAAAAATATACAGTTTTAGAAATCAAGGTATAATTATTAATGTTTCAATGGTGTAATGGCTAGAGCTAATGCCCTTAGTTCAAGAGCTCGTCGGTTCGATTCTAGGCAAGACGGTAATTTTTTTAGAGAAATTTCTCTAAGCGTTGTTACAAATTAATCTAGACAAATATATATAGTATTGTATGGCAAAGGTTTAAAGTGAGGAATATCAGACAAGAAAGATTTGCGGCATGAGCTCAGAGTTTATGGTGCATTCACCTGAATACGCGTGTGATTCACTGCACTCACCTTATGACTCGTTTGTCGGATTCACACTCGTACTCAGGTGAATGTAGTATAAGCTGAAACCCGTAGCCTTCCTTGTCGGATTTCCCTAAGTTCATGCCATACATTATATTTTTTGTAATACGAACCGAGAAAAAAGGATTCGAGAAAGAAAATAACACTTAATTAATTATATTTAAGTAAAATTTAATTTAATTTAACAGGAATAAGATTAAAGGTTAATTATATCAATAAATAAAGTAATGAGTAAATATAAAAGAAAAGTGTAACTTTATACTCATCGTAGGAGAAAAGTGTATGTACTATAGTCACTCAGAAACCCGTTAGACGTCTCTCGAAAATCGAACTTAGGCAACTAGAATTACAAAAAAATATTTTTCAACATAATTTATTAATGTGTTGATTCAGAAACCTAATGTAAGGTCTCCACTGGTATAGCTAGAAAGATTTACACATAATAACCAGGGTTCTTGACTTTTAGTGTGTGAAAAAAATAATGGTAATTATTCTCCAAGCGAATGGAGATCATTTTACACTATAATATTAGCAAGGAGAATGAGTCATTCTTTTAAATATTTATGCACTGCGAAGTAGTCAAGTGTTAAGTCTGGTATGTGAAATCCCATCTTAGATAAATCCCCAATGACTATTCTCATTAACAAAATAGTAATGCCCCTAAGCTAGTGTTTATCAAATGAGCCGTTTATTTTGAAAGTGGTCTAAGTCCAATTTTGCAAAAAATGAGTTAATGTCAGTTTCGGTTAGACATATGGTAGATGTCTTCTTTTCATATTTATAATATCTCAGTCAATGGAGTACAATATCCTCATGAATTTGTCAAAATAAAATCATCGAAATATATATAAATATATGGATTTATAAAAATATAAACACAAATATCTCGAAAAAACAAACAATGGACTTAGACCACTTTCAAAATAAACGGCTCAAATATTCCTAAGAGAAAACATCACACATCTTGAAATAGGAACACGATTTTTATAAAATAATATCTAAAAAGCTACGTATATTATATTAAATATAAAGATATTCTAAAATTCTTACTTAATTTTGATTTATTGTTAAAATAATTCGTTGATCTTCACTCTTTGTACTATCTCTCATCTCGTTAATGTCACGGTTAGTATTACTTTCTTATGAACAATAGTTGTTACTTACTTCACGATTCGTATTTTAATGTTACTTTTGGACCATAATACTTCAATTTTACGTCGATTTTCTATGTTAAAAGGTGCCTCTTTTGCGGTTCAAAAAATACGGTAGCTGTTTAAAAAAAAAAGAAAAAATGATTCTGAATTAATGGAATAGATAAAAATTTTATTACATAAATACAATACTCAAGAAGAATATACATATATTTATATTAATATATGACATAAATACTTATTAGAAAAAAATATATTTCTAATCTTTATTTTAATAAATAGATGTTTCAATTTACATTTTTTTCATTTATAATGATTTAAATATTTTATAAAATATTAATAATTTCAATAAATACAAGTTTAACTAATGTTCTATTATTATTTATTTTAGAGTATTTAATATCGTTTCACTGAATAACTTGGAAGTTTTTATTCAATTTCAAGGTGAATATTTTCCGCATCTTTGATGTAGGTGTTCTTGTTTTCTTCAAATAACGTGGTAAGTTCTTCAACGAATTCTTGATGGAGTTTGTCTATCAAATCTTGAGGAGGTTCCAGAATCCGGGGTACTTCCATAGGTTTTCCCACTGAAAAAAATCAATTAGCGGAAAGTATTAAAATCTAGTAGCAAAAGGTTATTCAAATGAAATTCGTAACTTAGGTAAAATGAATTCACTTGAGGACTTAACAACAATATGATATTTATTTTTATTGGATGGAACCTTCAAGGTTCATTAATTATCCTTAAGGATATTTTGACAATCTTCATCCAAATTGCACCAAATTTTAGAATTAGGTTTCTTAAAACGTTTTGAGTCAAATTAAGTGACTTTTTCATTAATTATCCTTAAGGACCTTTTGACAATCTTCAACCAAATTGGACTAAATTTTACAATTAGGTTTTTTACAACGTTTTGAACCAAATTAAGTGACTTTTTCATAAAAATCCTTAATTTACATTTGTAAGACAATTATTAACTTAATATCAAACTAATTTCATTTCTTATAGAAAATTGTTCAAATTAATCTCTTAAGGGTAAATTTTAATATGCTATTTTATATCGGCCTTCGGGAGCCTATAATAAATAATAAACTTTGTGCCCAGTGATATGTTTTGATGATTGCCATAGCGGGTGTAAACGTTGGCAAAAAATACATTTTATTTCAATTTTATTTTATTTTTACTGCGAATAAAAATCGACCCTTTTACCTTCATTTAAAATTAAGAATAATATTAATATATCGCTTTTAACTGAATCAAAAAATTACCGAGCATCACTCGGTGTTCCAGGTACTTTTTAATTAAAAAGACTAATTCACATTTGTCTTCTTTTTCTTCTTATTTGTTTATTAGATTATTTCTAAAGGGAAATGTTTGAGAAGATAGGTAGTTAATAGAATTCTAATTGTTAAAATTACCAACAGTGGTGACTGGTACTCGGCGTGGTACTAATCCAAACGAGTATTGAATTAATCCACGTCCGATTGGAACTACAGGAGCGATTCCAGTTATTCGTCGGTAGACATCTTGAATCCTACGTAGCCAAGAACCTTCTGGATTGTCCACTTGATCATAGAGATCAGTTTCACCGAAAGATATCACAGGCACCAGTGGTGTTCTAGAAAACAGAAGAAAAAATTCTATCATTTGATTATCAGTAGGTATTTATAATATTTAGAACTCGAGTTCAGAAATTGAATATTTTTACTTTACGCTACAGGGTATGGTCAGGTGGGTGATGGGGGAAGGGGGTTAAAAATTAAAAATCTAGGCCATTTAAGCAAACTCAACCAACTTTTGTATACATAATCCGTGGGCCTCCAGAAGTCTAAAAATTCAAAAACTAACCCACCAAAATGGGGGAAGGGGGGGTGTAGGGTCAAAAAATGAAAATTTAGGCCCTTGTACCAAACTCAACCAAATTTTATATAAATAATCCGTGCCCCCCCCCCAGAAGTCTAAAAATGCAAAAACTAACCGCCCAAAATAGGGGGGGGGCGTAGGGCCTTGTACCAAACTCAACCAATCTATACATAATCAGTGGGCCCCAGAAAACTAAAAATTCAAAATCTAACCGCCCAAAATTGGGGTGGAGGATGAAATTCTATGTTCTTGTACCAAACTCAACCAAATGTTGTTTACATAATTAGTTGGCCCCCAGAAGTCTAAAAATGCAAAAACTAACCCCCCCCCTACATGATTATAAATAATTTTATTAAATATTAAATATAAGTGAGGAGCAAGGTTGTATGCTCAAATGGATGGCCACATCAGAACGTGTCAGCTTTTTTTTATTGTAAACTTCAAATAAGAGAATAAGAAAAAATTTACTTTTTCAAGACTCACACGCTCGATGCAAATTTTGGTGATTTGTCAATTTTCGTCTTTGAATGGTTCGATCTAGAAAGGTGAAACTTAATACAAAATTGTAGCTTTTACTAATGAAAGCTTTAATGCCAAAGAGTATAGCCGGGTTTGTATGGGAAATCTGCCCCCGCGGCTTTTTCGATTAGCACTTGGGGGATCGAATTGACATTAAATAAAAATAATTGAGCTAAATTATTAGCTCTTTATCTCAAACAATTTTCGAGATTTTCAAAAAAAACCTCTTTTTTCGATTTTTTTTTTTTCAATAGTAAAATTCAAAATTAATGAATAGTAATTTTTTTCCAATTCTTAGGAGTAAAAGAGATGAAAAACAATTTCATTATTAATCTCAGGTGGAAAGCCGATTTTAAGAGCATAAATAAAATTATAATCATTTTTTTACAATATTATTTAAAAGTGTCCAGCGCCAAATTTTGTCAGAAAATGTCTTCTACAATCCTTTACACTCAGGAATTTTTTCATTTTTTCGAAGTGGTGGAACATTATGAAAAAAAAATAAAAACTATTTTTTTTTTTTTTGAAAATCTTGCGTTTGAACGCATTAAAAGTCTTATACTGCTAGAGAAATATATGGAAAATAATTTTTTCAACTAAAAATAAGCGGACGTGTTCTGATGTGACCATCCACTTGACTTTACCATACAACATGGCCCCTAAAATTTTTTATAATCATGTAGGAGGGGTTAGTTTTTTCATTTTTATACTTCTGGGATACCACTGATTATGTATACAAAATTTAGTTGAGTTTGGTAAATGGCCAAGATTTTCATTTTTTGACCCTACACCCCCCTCACATTTTGGGCGGTTGGTTTTTGGATTTTTAGACTTCTGGGGGTCCACTGATTATGTATACAAAATTTGGTTGAGTTTGCTCAAATGGCCTAGATTTTTCATTTTAACCCCCCCCCCCCTTAATTTTGGGTCGATATGCACCAAAATCTAATCAGCTCTTGTAGAGCGAAATCAAATAGGAAAAAGTTGTTTCAACTTTTTATTGAATTCTAACAAATACAAAATTCAAACATCCTGGACTAATGGCTTAAACTGGGAGAATCGCTATCAAATCAGTATACATTAGTAGATGATCAAATCAAGACATATGCTAAGTTTACTAAGAGTTGATGTTAATATTTTAAATAAAATGTAATAAATAGTTACTTGGAAATGAAAAAAAAGAGAAGAGTTGAAGAGTTATGGAAAAAGAAAAAGGGAGGTTTGACAATGAAAGGATGGAAGAAAATATTTAAAAAAAAATAAAAAAATAAAACCGACTTCAAAAAACTTAAATGCAACAAATAAAATAATAATAACTTAAAAAATAAAATAAAATCACTAAAAGGTATAAAATAATTATCTTATTTAGTTACAACTAAGCGACGAAATATTAACATGAAATTACTTTTTGAAGTCGGTCCCAAACATATACATTTTATGAATCGTACTCGACGATCTTACTTAGCACGTTTGGCGGGTACGCTCGCTTATAGGTATAGTTTGTTTGGCACCGACTTCAAAAATAATTTCATGTTAATATTTCGTCGCTTAGTTGTAACTAAATAAGATAATTATTTTATACCTTTTAGTGGATTTTATTTTATTTTTAAGTTATTATTATTTTATTTGTTGCATTTAATTTTTTTGAAGTCGGTTTTATTTTTTTTTATAAAAATTATTTTTATTTTTCTCTTTTTAGTGATGTTATTAATAGTGACTTAATATAATACCTTGCATGCGTCTCGTAAGAGAAAGCGTCAGGGGAATGAATCAGAAAATGATAATAAAATTCAATTCATAAATATAGAAATTCTCTCGATACGTTTCCGGGTTTTAAATGAATGTTATAAGATATTTTTTATAAAAGATTTTATTTATCAGAATTTCGATTATTTGCTCATAAGAATTGGAGATTTACGTTATTTCGTCGTTGATCATATCATCAGAACTTGACCAAATTAATATGGCATGATCCCTAAGATACCCCCTTTCCAATAAAAAAAGAATCATCGAAATCGGTTCATAAACAAAGAAGTTAGGCCTGAACAAACCTAACAAAAAAGGTCTAATGCCAATGAAAAAAAAACGGGACCAATCGGAAGCTAGACTGAACCGAATGCAAATTTTTTTTTCAAAATCGGTTCACAATTGGCGGAGATGTGAGGTAACATAGACACAAAAAAAGTCGAATAGAGAACCTCCTCCTTTTTTGAAGTCGGTTAAAAAGAAAGCGTAATGAGCTCTTTCTTGGCTCTTTACTATTTTCAAAATGTTGTTTATAAATATCTTAACAGTTAATGTAATATAGCCTTAAAACATCGGTCAAAAGAAATGGAAAGATTCAATAAATAAATAGTCCGAAAATATTGATTTTTAAAATAGATAAACTTACTTTCGAATAAATATGATACTGACTTATTCACTATAATCCATTAGAATCCATATTAATCAATGTGTAATATTTAGAAATAAATCATACCCATTTTGAATGGCAATACGGATAAATCCTTTTCTCTTCTTGAGTACAAGCTTATAGGTGCGTGGTCGAGCTTGGAGAGATTCTGCTGCACCTCCTACAACAAGAACTACAGCTCTACCTCCGCCAGGAGTACTTAGGAGGTGGTTAATACTCTCGGCCGAAGAAGAACAACTACCTTAAACAAAATAAATTCATTTCCCAATCGGAATTTAAATATTTCTATATCTTTTATCTTTATTAACTTATATTTATTAGAGCCAGTGAAAATTTTCGAATATTCTTACACAATTACCAATGAAAATAGATATAGGACTATGGTAAGAGACAGCTGGGTCATTTCCTGAGAATGAATGGAATACGTACAGTGGCGGAGCCAGCTTTTACTTTTCGGTTGGCCGACATCCAGCAGAAACATTTGGAGGGTGAGCCCTGGCGTAGGCAGCAAACATGTGGATTATTTCGAATAATACAGTTATTTGTATAATTCAGATATTCTTTTTTAATAGTTTAGGTATAATGTTTAATTCTTATTATTATTATATAAGGTCTATAATATTGAAAGCGATAGTTAACCTTTATTTAATTTTATCAACTGGGGTTTTTCATATTTTTTGATCAAATGCTCAATTTAGGTTGGGCGTTGGCCCAACCGCCACCACCCCTGGCGCTGCCACTGTATACGTAATCTTCTTTCTCTATGGCAAAACAAATCACCACATTCAGTTCTGAACGACGTTTCCTTTCTATTTGAAAAGTGCACGAAACCCTGAGATGTATCAAATTTTTATATTGCTGTCTTTCAGGGAATTGGATCTCCTAAAATGTCAAATAAACAAAATATATACCTACTATATATATACCCAAAAATTTTGAAATAAACCCGCAAGGAAATTATTCTTTTATTAAATTAAATTGAAAAGATATTTCAACAATAATAGGCTACCTAGTATTCCGAAAGTTCTGCACTTAATGTATATATACTGTATTTTACTAACTGAATGACCCGTCGATCCGTAAATTCAATACTTCGGTCCTCCCAGAAGGCAGGCAGCAGAAAAAATGATTATATCTTCCAAAATACTTGCGATATAAAATTCGTTCTTATTTGTCGTCCATAAGGAGAGAATGAAATAATTTTAAGGATTTTTAAGAGTTTTTAAAAAATACTTGATTGAAATTGAGCTGGTACAAAAATCAACTAAAAATTGAATCCCTCCCACTATTTACTGAGAATTAAATTCAAAATAATTAGTCTTATTTTACTTAATAAGATCTTTAAAGGAATAATATGATGATGATTGTGCTTTCCTGATTAACTTGATTAATCTTCCTTTCCTAATCGAAATCCGTTAGTTTTGGGACAATTGCTGATTTTATATACCATGCAGTTATATATATGGTCCTTATTTTGGGTATTTTTTAATTTTTACGCTGACAGAGGCTCATATGTTTTGAAATAAATAAAGAAAAATATCCCCCAAGTTTCAAGTCTCTATCTCAATTTTAACCTGTGCCGCACAGCGATGCATGTTTCCCATCTAAATAACATTTTGGCATTGAACGATCAATTTTTTATTCAGGCCAAAGTAATCGTTTAAAAAAATTGAAACTCTGTAGACTTTATTGTTATAATAGTAGCTATCCCTCAGAATTTGTACAGATTGTTAGCTATTATCATTTTGAAGTCTATAACTTACTAACACTAAGATATATCAGTATTTTATCTAGCTGCAACTCCAAAAATATAATAGATAAAAATCTGTAAAAATTCTTAATGATAGCTACTATTTTTTGACCCATGCTTTGATATTTCAAAGCCAAAAACCCCATGTTATTTAGATGGGAAACTTGCATCGCTGTGCGTCACAGGTCAAAATTGAGATAGAGACTTGAAACTTCGAGGATATTTTATTTATTTATTTCGAACCATATGAGCCTCATATATTATATATCGAATTGATAACCTCTTCCTATATAGTGATCGCATAAAAAATAGAATGATTGCTCTAAAATTGGCATTCTAATCAAAACTTACCAAGGGCCAAAGGCAATTCTCGAAAGAAAGGTTTCTCGAAATGCGTGGGTAGTGTCAAACAACTTGCTTTCATTCCAGGAAAAATTTCAGGAAATCCAACAACGTCTGTTGAAAAACAGCCAAATACACCAAAACTTAATACACCGTGAGGGAAAACGCAGAAGAGATAATTCCGATGTGGATCCAGATCACAAGTTTTGACTAATCGTAAAGGGAAAAAGGCGGCAAAGTAATGCCACCACTTCCATTGTCGTACCCAGCGCACTAACCACTCAGGCCTGAAAAAAAGACCGGTGAAAATAATTGAGCAAAGATCTTTCCAAGTGGATTAATTAACAAACCTTTTTACACCCATGTTACATGAATCCTTATCATGCCACTGCCAAAGCAAGTAGACAAAGGCTAGGATATTATAGTCAGTAAAAAGGAGAAGATAGGTGCAAATTACAAAACAAATAGGACCACCGAAGACGAAGGCCATGAACCAGCAATAAGTGGCCAATGTTTGCAAGCGTCGCTCTAGTGGCGTATTTAAGGGTGCGAACCGAATTCCAAGGACTTCTGTCATCCTCTAAAACAAACCAAGAAGTTGAATTGTTAATGTTTTTCTTGAAACCTAAATTTAAATTTAAATATAATGAAGAAGTATAAATTAAAACGATAAGAAAACATTACAAATTGTAGGTCCAGTACGAATGCAGAATGTCACAGAAATACATCCCTGTTATGAAAGATAAATAAAATAAGCAGGCCAAATGCGAATCGGACTCGCATACCAATAGTTCCAGGCGTTATATCTTCCAAAATAGGAAAAGACATCAAATTAATTCTTATTTGATGTTGATAAAGAGAGAATGAGTGAATTTTTTCATAAATTTAAGTTTAGCTCCTTCTGAACGCGGACAGATATAACAATCAGCCCATTTTGAGACTTTCTCATATCTTCATTTTAAAGTGATTTAAAAATAAATTATAGTTTAAAAAAACTAAAAAAACAAGTTTTTGTGAGTAATGCACTAAAAATTATAAAATAATGTACCTAAAAACTTTTTTATGTCCAATAACTAAGTAAAAAAGCGTGTGGCGCTTCTTTGAGAAGCCTGGAAGTAGTTTTAATTAATTTCGACAAAGTGCCTCACGCTTTTTGATTTAGTTATTGAACATGAAAAAGAATTTAGATATATTATTTTACACTTTTTAGTGCATTACTGACAAAAAACCGTGTTTTTTTAGTTTTTTAAACTATAATTTATTTGATAATAAGTAAAAATATATTGTTCTAGGTGGGTTTCACAAATAAAACAAATATGTTTTGAGTTTTTATCTCGATATATATTTCGGGTTATGAGCCCATCATTTTTTCTTTTGTAACTCCTGATGATGGGCTCATAACCCGAAATATATATCGAGATAAAAACTCAAAACATATATTTGTTTTATTTGTGAAACCCACCTAGAAAAATATATTTTTACTTATTATCTATTAAAATGTTTCACTTAGAACCGACACCAAATTCTTTAAAGATTATATAATTGATTTATTTTACTTAGGGAAAGTGGTGTAGGTTTTAGGTGAAACATGATATTAATTAATAAAGTAAAGGGAGTGTAGTTTCACAATGAAACTACACTCCTTTAACTTTATTAATTTATAATTTATTTTTTTACTTTTTAGTCTAAATATGGGTACAATTCCACGCGTACATCGATAAACTAAAACTAAATTTGACAAGAGTCTACTATATTTTCCCAATTTCCCCCACTTTTGTTAATTTTTGTATTTTTACCCTTCTGGGGGCCCAGTGATAATGTACACAAATTTCGGTTGAGTTTGGACCAAAGGGGGCTATAATTTCCAAATTTCGCCCCTCCCCCCCTGTTAATTTTTTCAGCTCGATTGTTTAAAATTATTTTATTGTCATCGGTATGCAAATGAGGGGTGAACCGCGACCTAATATCGTGTACACCTACTTCCACTTCCATTTCCAAGTAGAAGACAATAGATGAAGGGGCATTATCTAATGAATTCCAAAATAATTCCACATAATTCCAAAGACGTGTACACCTAATTCCAATCGCGGTTCACCCCTCGTATTCAAATATTCAATTTAATGAGACCCCTTGAAGGTGGTGAAAATTACGTTGAAAGATTCCGTCACATTGGTACATACAGGTCAAGCTAATAAAAGTGTGTTAAAAAATATCTTAATTCTCTTTAATTCTACTTTTAAAGAGAACTTTAAAGGAATACCTCACAGCTAATGATTAAAAAAATATTTTTTATTTTTGATCTTACAAAATATTTAAAACTTCCCGAACTAATCATTCGAATAAAATTTCATTAGGCTTTTAGATTTTGGAGAAAACGGATACATATAATTGTAAATTTCAAATTTGTATCTTATTTATTTTTCGAACAACAATGCTCTGACAAACGGACCGACATGGTAGTGACATTAAAATAGACCATTTTCACTTTTTAAAAATCCTAAAAAATGTGAAAAAGATTGTAAAATATAATTTTGAATAGCCCATCAACGATATACTTTTTTAATTACCCAACTTTTCAAAACAGATAGAACAATTTCTGTCGCCTTCTGAACAAGAAGTTCTTTTTAAATCGATGCTCTTATAAGTTCAGGAGGCATGCACGTGGTTTTAAAAATATACTATAATTATAGTATTTAGAAGAGTTTTTAATGATTCATTTCTAACATCTATTAATTTATAAAACGTTGTCAATGATAGCAATCGACCTATGAAATTATTTGTGAAAAGAAAAAAAAGAAAATAATTAGTTATTGACTAGAACTAGAAAACATCAAAGATTACTATTTTGTTTATTACTTATAAACTCAGTGAATCTCAATTGGAATAATAAAAATTTGAAGTTGGAAAACTTAAAATAATTGATGAAGTTTTGTTCGTTGCCTATTCACAGAGATAGATTGAGAGAAAGTAATTTATTGTTATTATTAATTCCCTTTGAATTATATACGTAATAATTTTCTTTAGATACTGGTATTGTTTTCGTAGTTTTTTATATTATTTATTAATTTAAATAGAATTATTTTAGTTACTTCTCATAGATTGAGTACTATCACAAAGAAAAAAGAAAAAAATTATACATAATATAGATCAGGGCTGTCCAACCTGTGGCCCAGCACAGCAATTAATACGGCCGGACTAAAATTATAATTTCCTTAAAATATTGATATTTTTATCCAATTACTGGAAAAGATATATATCTGATACAATTTGACCTAAAATAATAAGAAATGAGAAAATCTTCCCAAAAGGTTTCGAAGAATAAAAGGCAGATTTTCAATTTTTAATGTAAAAAAATATATCGAGAGTTTCGAAAAAATAATCACAATTTTGGCATATTTTGAACCATTTTTATTAAATTTAAATATTTTAACTGCAAACTTTCTGATTGGCACTGCAATCAGAGATTGAACTGAAAGAAATATTTAATAATGTCTATTTATTAAAATTTCATAAAAATTATCTACCCAGAAACAAATATTCCTCCTACGTTCACAAAAATTATTCACTTTTTAGAAATATGAATTTACATATACCTACATATACCTACCTATTTTCGAGAATAAAATTCACTAAAAGCAAAATTATAAGCTCAACTATAAGGTGACAAAAATAACCATGTTTGGAATAATTAAAAATTATTTTTCATCTCATATTTTCATTTTTTAAATATTTATCATTTCAGTAATTACAAATAATTAATCTAGAAAAATGACTAAAAAGTGCGCTGATAGAATTAAGAATCCTACCCTTAGCTGCTATAAAGGAAGAGAGATTCCTTTATAGCAGCTAAGGGTAGGATTCTTAATACAAGCCCAGACCTGTTTTAGACTTGTAGAAGTTAATTTCTTAATTTCTATTAGTCTAGGAATGTCCTTTTGACTATTGCACTTGGACTAATTGGATACTCGTTATTATATGTATATGGAGAAAACATTCAATTAATTCAAGAATTTGGAAATGTTAAGAAATAACTCGATATATTTCTAAAAGACTTCAAATTGCTAATAGAAGTAGATAAATGATTTATAAACAAAATCCTGAAAGAAAAGAACTCAAAGATTATTATGCTAGGATATATTTTGCTTTTTTTGTCTTGGTCGATATCATTATTCTATATTATTAACTATATTTTTTGATTAACAAATATCAATGGAATTAGTAAATTTTATATTCGGCCCGAGGCATTTGTTTTTCCTTCAAATTCAGCCCGTGTAAGCCATAAGGTTGGACACTTCTAATATAAATTATAGAATAATGTTTTCATATTAAAGCTTAAATGGTCAGTTAGATAATTTTACAGCCTTTTAGGATTTGGTCCAAATATAAAACAGGCCACTATTCGCGTCGCGAGAATGTCTGTTTGTCTGTCCATCTGGGAGAGTATTGTAGCTCGTAAACTATAAACAAAATAAAAGCTTGAAATTTACATGTTTTATGTATTTATTTAACCTAGGCCGTTGACAGATTTCAAAATATTCATTCACCCACAATTCACAAGTTAAAAAAAAATAGCCTATTTTTACATATATACAGGGCAACTTCACACTCCATGGTAAAAAAATTATTTATTTTCAGCCCCATAAAAAGTTAAACCCTCCTCGTAATAATAATTTAATTAAAATTTTAATAAGATTTTCGATTTTAGGAAAAAGGAATATATAAGGTTGGCAACTAAGTAATTGCGGATTTCACTCATAGATGGCTTCAGTTGAATTTTTAGGTTTGCTGGCGTAGTCCAAATGTAAAACACATTTTGTTCTTTGATAGTTGGCAATTCAGCTGTCAATCAGTAAAAAAAGTTTTTTGATCGGTTCCGTAGTTTTCGTTTGGCGTTCGTTGAAAAATGGAAAATCAAAAGGAACATTTTCGTCATATTTTGCTTTTTTATTTCCGCAAAGGGAAAAACGCATCGCAAGCTCACAAAAAGTTATGTGCTGTTTATGGCAACGAAGCCTTTAAAGAACGGCACTGTCAAAATTGGTTTGCCAAATTTCGTTCTGGTGATTTTTCACTCAAAGATGAAAAAGGCTCTGGTCGTCCAGTTGAAGTTGATGACGACCTAATCAAAGCAATAATCGATTCGGATCGTCACAGTACAACACGTGAGATTGCAGAGAAGCTTCATGTATCACATACATGCATTGAAAATCACTTAAAACAACTTGGCAATGTTCAAAAACTCGATACATGGGTTCCTCACGAACTGAAAGAAACGCATTTAACGCAACGCATTAACAGCTGCGATTTGCTAAAGAAGCGTAATGAAATTGATCCATTTTTAAAACGACTGATAACTGGCGATGGAAAATGGGTTGTTTACAACAATATCAAGCGGAAAAGATGGTGGAGCAGGCCAGGTGAACCAGCTCAAACAACATCAAAAGCTGGTATTCATCAAAAGAAGGTTTTGTTATGAGTTTGGTGGGATTACAAAGGAATTGTCCACTTTGAACTCTTACCACCCAACCGAACGATCAATCCTGTTGTCTACATTGAACAACTAACGAAATTAAACAATGCAGTTGAAGAAAAGCGGGCCGAATTGACAAATCGAAAAGGTGTTGTATTCCACCATGACAATGCAAGGCCACACACATCTTTGGTCACTCGGCAAAAATTATTGGAGCTTGGTTGGGATGTTTTGCCACATTCACTATATAGTCCTGACCTTGCACCATCTAATTACTTTTTATTTCGATCTTTACAAAACTCCTTGAATGGTAAAAATTTCAATAATGATGATGATGTCAAATCGTACCTGATTCAGTTTTTTGCTAATAAAAACCAGAAGTTTTATGAACGTGGGATTATGATGCTGCCTGAAAGATGGCAAAAGGTATGGGATTAATATATGATAATATATTAATATATGATATATATATATTAATATATTAATATATGATAATATATATATATATGATCAAAATGGGCAATACATTACAGAATAAAGTTATTTAGTCCCATGAAAAAAATCCGCAATTACTTAGTTGCCAACATATAACTTGCAAATTTTAAGTTTGTATATTTTTTAGTTTATTAGTTACAAAGCTTTGAGAGACAGAGTGGAAGACAGACAAACAAACAGGACTTGGTAGCGACAGTAATAGGGCCTCATTTTAGATTTTAACGCTATTCTAAAAATAGAAAAAAAAATAGAATTATTTCTTTCAGATTACAAATTCAAAAAAGTCGAAATTTTAAGTATTTTTTTGTTATTTTAATATAAATCCTTTATGACAGCGATTCTCAAACCCTTTTAATCGCGTACCACTCAACATCTGACCATGTCACGTACTACTTTGCAGATGGCTTATATTTTTTACTAAAATGCATAAATTTTACTTAAATTGAAAGTTTTTGCCGAGAGTAGCAGAATTTTTATATATTGAAGGAGACAATAAAAGAGTGTGTCTTCTGCTGGAATTATAAATTTTATTTATTTATAACGAGACTATAGTTTCGAGGGCTTTGCCCTCTTCATCAGTCTATTACAATGTATTCACAGGAATTAATTTATGAATAATACTATAGTATATATATATATATAGTATATATATATATATAGTATATATATAGTATATATACTATAGTTTCGAGGGCTTTGCCCTCTTCATCATTCTATTACAATGTATTCACAGGAAGTAATTTATGAATGTATAGTCTGTATGAAACTATAGTCTCGTTATAAATAAAATTTATAATTCCAGCAGAAGACACACTCTTTTATTGTCTCCTTCAATAAATTTTACTTACCCTGTTTTTCTTTTTCAACAATAGTTTGTAGTTAACAGACATACCTTTTGTTTATTCTTCTAGCTTAAATAATACATAATTTTTAAATTTGAAATAATTATGAGTACTGACTGGAAATATTATACCATCGGTGGTACTCGTTTGAGAACCGCTGGTCTATAGCTATTATTGATAAAAATTTTCTCTAAAATGCCTTTATCGACCCTAATTATTTGTCATTTTTTTATTTACCTCCTGTCTGATTTGAATCAAATAAAAACCCTACTAATCAGAAGAGAAGAAAACGTTTATCTTTTCTCTAAGAAAGTTTAAATATTTGTCTAGTATTATCAGATAATTTATTGAATTATAGATTATCTAAAACTAATTTCGATCAAAAAGCCTCTCCCCCTTTTGATAAGATTAGCAATATAAGAAAATAAATAGTCATTAACCTTACTATTTTAAGGTATCAGAAAAAATTATTTATCTAAAGATGATTTTTTCTTGTATACAAATTTTAAATTCACTTCATGGAAATGTGACTCTTCTTTACATCTAATGAATATGTAAAATCAATAAATTATTTTTCAATACGCGCAAAAGAAAATAATAATAAAATCAAAAGCTAATTATTAATGATTGTATTCATACTATAAATGATTTATAGCTAATAAAAAGTTAATGAGGCAAAAATAATTGATTTTCTATAAAAAAATAAAGTAAAAATTAAGAAAACATCTTATATTCTATAGCAGGGGTTCTTAAACTATGAGACACGACTCAAAACTGGGTGGCGAAATACATTGTTTCGGTCACGATAAACCATTAACCACATATTTTACTACATTTATTTTCAATAAGCAATAAAATATATTTTAATTTAGTAGATAAATACTATTAAAAGTAACAATATTAAAAACACCTTATTTTTTTATTAAATTTTCCATAGATCAGAAAGTACATTTGTTTATCTTAATTAAAAAAAGGTCATTAGTGTAAAATTTAAGAAAATTGCTTAAGTATGATATAACAAAAATGCAATTAAAAAAATATGGCTTTTTTGGGTAGCGACAATGAACATATTTCTCAAATTTGGATTAAAGGGGTTAAGAACCACTGTTCTATAGGAAGTAATGAAATCACCGATGTATTTATTAAAAGACATTTCGAGAATTTCCTTCTAAGCACTAGATTGAAGAAATTCATTAGTGTCATTCAACTTGACTTATATTTTGGTGGCAGTGATTTACGACTGTCTTTCTTAAAGGAGGGGGCCTCGAAAAATTATTAATAAGTCTGCCAAAAGTTCAAAATAATTTTTCTTTCTGTTTTAAATAAACACAATGAGAGAAAAAAATTGAGTGATTTCAATACCAGCTCCGAGTATTGAGTAGGCCTTACGGATATATAGAGTAATATGCAAAGAAAATATTTTAATCTTTGAGTGAATTAAATAATGTCCACCCTGCGAGATGTGTTCGACGAACCTACCACGTACAATGGCCGATTTAGCACTTGAGAGGCCTCAGGCACAATTCAATTTTGAGGCCTCCTCTAAATATTTCACTACTAAGTGATGGAGAATCTTTTTGAGAAGTTTTCATTATTTTTTTTAATACTAGCCCATGGGTCCACTAAGCTAGTGGTGTCACTTGGAAAGAGGAGGGGTCATACCTTTAATATAATATTTTCAATTTTTATTGTGGGATCATTATATTATCTGCACTACTTTCAGAAATCAAGTATTCAAATTTATTTTTCTACACTATGCTGCTTTGAAATTCAGTTAATTCCATTTTTAAAACATTGATATCTAGCCACCAGCGGCGGTTAGCGACTTTTCAAACAGGGGATGCCGTAGTAAAAAGTACCCTCCATTTTTTGAAATTATTTTTAATCTTCGCTTTTTTTGCGAATTTCATCGAAATCGGCGTCATTTTCGTTATTTTTCAAATTTAACATTAAATTTTTTAAAAATATATTTTGGGATCTTCGCCCCCAAACGGATACTGCTTTGTGTGAGTGAGGGTAGGAGTCAGAAATTAAATCTTGTGACAAATTCCACAGTCCCTGAAATGGAAATCGACCCTCTTCCACAATGAATCAGCCTGTCCTATAAGAAAATCTTAAATTTCTCCTAATTCTATTGCTATAAGCAAGCTATGACTTGTCTACTATAGCACTCTTAGTTATTTTTGATTTTATATATTGAGAGTTCTTAAAAATGGATTGTTCTAAAGATTCTCCAATCATCTTTATTTATTCCTTTATTGAATTAATTCTATTTTAATAGTCCCTCAGCGAGAACAATTTTTATTCGACTAAAACTTGTCTGAACTTGTCTTTGACACGCTTGAACTGGAAGATACACCAGGCAGGGACTTCAAACCTTCTATAGGCACCCTTTTTGGAAAAATCATTCATTTTAATTGTCCCTTGAAACTATGCAACAATTTCAATTTAATGGGAATAATAGAGGAAAATATTTCATAATTTTTATTTCCAAATCTCTAGTGAAGTTTCATCATAAATATTTTTATATTTTCAAACATCATTAATACAATTTGTCGATTTCTCTGATATTTTTATTCACTTCATTGAAATACTGAGTGATTTCACAAAAGAACATTACATCATTTAACCAATCTACCTATATATTTGAAAATTCGTCATAGCTATTGTTTTTTTTTGTTTTGTTTTCATTCGTAAAGAGTATTATTTCTTCCAATAAATTGAAAAACCGATTAAGAACTTGAGTGCAATTGAGCCATCGAACATTGTTGTATGTCAAAATCCCAGAATAATGGTACTCGATGACCACTAATAATTGTAGAAATTCTCTTTTATTAAGACCTCTTGCGTTAATAAAGTTGATGACTTTTATTACAATTGGCAATAAATTAGAAAATGTTTTTAAAGCTTGCTACGCACATAGAACTTGCTGATATATTATACAATGAAATTCAATCAGAGAATGTCTAATATTTTGCTTAAGATGCTGAATAAAATTTAATTTTCTAATACTTTCGATTGTTTGTTCTCTCTTTAAGAAAATAAGTTTAAAAAAATCGACGCGTGGGTCATTTAAAAAGCCTTCGTGGGTCAGTGTCTGACCCGTGGGTCAGACTGCCACTGCCCACTGTCCTACAGTCTGCATTTTACGCACATGTTTTTTACACTAGGAATTACTGTTAAATTATTCATTATTTTTATTATGACAATAATAATAATTAAATAAAATAACTTTTTTTTATTATGAGAGCAGAATTTTGAGCTCTCTTGATTTATGAGGCCCCAGGCGCGCGTCTTGTGCGCCTGGCCAGAAATCCGCCACTACCAACGTAATGATATTTTTAAAGAATCCGGTGAAAACATATTTAAATTAAACTATCGTATATACTTTCACTTTTTATTAAATAAGTGAAAGTAGTAAGTAGTAAATTATAATTTTTTACTGGATTTTAAGCAATTTTGTAAGAATACGTATAACATCATCAATGAAAATTTTGAATAAATTTCCCTTGTTTTTGTTTCCATTTTTACTTTATCCAATGCGAAGCATGGGGAAAGTATTGTAATCGGTCTCGCGGATAGCGTGACTTCAAAGGATCCTCAGGTAAAGACTACGGAACCCATGGACTCAATTAAGGTCACAAATTGAAGTATTCAATTAGATTGAATTTTAGCACGTGACGGTTTTGCAAAAAATTACCTGGGATCTCGTCGAGAGGCCAAAAAGTGCCATTTTTTTGGAAGCGCATGCGGATGGATGGATGGATGGATGTTATCGTTTTTTTGGCACACGATTTTGTCCACACCGTTGCACCGATTGAATTGAAATTGAAGACCTACCATTATTTTAACAAAATGAAGCGATGATTAGTTTTTGGTACATACCGGTTCACAAACATTAGTACTTTATTTCAATACTTTTTTAGTTTTTTCTAAAAATCTTAAAAATGACTTAATCAATTTTGATGAAATTTAATATCCTGATTAAGTACCTTGGGGACCACAAAAAAGGTTAAATAAAGTTTTTAGTAAAATTATATTTTAAAGTACTTTACTCTAGAGTAAGATAGTATTTTTTTAATTTTTTATTTTAAATTCTTTAAAATTTATTCATTTGATCGTTTTAATATAGATCATTTAACCTTGCTTTAAGTAAGAATGGATAGGCTTCTCGCTGTGGAATGCTAAAAATTTGGGAGGAAATTTTATAAGTAACCATATAGCAACTGCGTTGTTTTCTTATCCGTTAACATTGCTGGAGACATGGAGGAATCGAGTTAAAATCAAAAATAGCGATTGATTCTCACCTAGTACTTGAAGAATAACCATTCTATATTGGACTTTTGACGTTTCGGTTTTTATTGGTAACCATTTCAGAAGACATGGAGGAATTGACTTAAAATCAAAAATAGCGATTGATTCTCATCTATTACTTGAGGAATAATAATTCTATATTAGATTTTTGACGCTTATACATACAGGTCCACAGAAGACATGGAGAATGTGTTTAAATCAAATGGACCATCGATTCTTATCTAATACTAGAGAATGTTGCATTCCATTTTGCCTACTATTATCGGCACCTCTACCGAAAATGAAAGAATCGATAAAAATAAAAAGAATTAAATTTTTTGGTAAATAACTCAAGTTTGAGCTGTTTACCAAAAGAATTTAGTCTTTTTGATTTTAAGTCGATTCTTCCACGTTTTCAGTAGAGGTTGCCATTAATAGTCAAAACATCAAAAATGGAATGCAATAAGATTATTCCTCTAGTATTAGATAAGAATCGATCGTTATTTTTGATTTTAAGCCCATTCCTCCATGTCTTCATCAATAGTTACCAATAATAATATAAGCGTCAAAAATCTAATGTAGAATGGTTATTCCTCGACTGTTAAATAAGAATCGATCATTATTTTTGAATTAAAGTTAACATGAACTGCAAATAGCAAATGATATCTAGTTAATAATAAAGGAATAAACATATTAATATTTCAAATGAATTTGGTTAAAGTTTAGCAACGATCCGTTGCAGTTTATTTTCTTTGAATTTCGCTAATAGTTAGTTTCGAGAATTGTTTATAAACAAATCTCAAGGACGAATTTTTCTCTAGATCAACTGAATAACTAAAGAATTTAAAAAGACAGCAATAAAACAATAAAAATATTTATAAAAAAAAGCTAAACTCATGAATTATTTCATTCATTGACAGAAAAAAGAAATTCTTTCTCCATAAATGAAATAGATTAAAAAGAAGAAGATTTTATAAAGTGAAATAACTCGTAAAGGATTTTAGATATCCAAATGGGGTTTTTAATGCCGCAATCTGTCTTGATTCATTATAATAACACTTAAATCGAATGATTATTTTAAAAATAGAAAATGTTTTTTATCTGTAAAGGGGCCATTCATAAAATACCCCACGCAAAACTTCGCCTTTTTGGACCCCCCTTCGTCACGATGCGTCACATTTTCTGGGACCTCCCTAACAAATATAACGTCACAAAAGCTAGACTGCCACCTATAAACGATTTGTTCCTGACAATTAAAAAAAAAAATTAAAATAAAATCTGCTAAGTACGAACGTCACGTTTCCTTAGACCCCCCCTTTTCCCCCTTGTCATTTATCTTCACACTAACCATTCCCCCCTTGGTTGCGAACGTACTTTATGAATGGCCCCAAAGGCCTCTTTAAGTAGAATAGGTTAAATTTTTTAAATTTATTTAATTTAAAAATGACGGTTTGAGAAATCTCCAATGTGGCCGTTTTAAGATGATTTGTGTATCTACCAGCGTTTAGAAACCGCTTAACTTAAAATTATGAAAAAATTCCACGAATTCACCATTCTAATATACAATTAGTTATGGAACCTTCATTTTGAGAGTCCGACTCTCACTTGTCTTGTTTATTATTTAAATACGAGCTTTTCGTGCGTACCGGCACACCCCCGAAGCTCGGCCTCCGGGCTGAAACCCCTGGCGGGCAGCGTCTCGGTCCAAAAATTTTATTCCTCTTAAAAAACCACACTAAATGTATACCCGTAAACTACCGAAAATACATCGTCTCTTAAAAGTTTCGCTCCTTAATTTTTGAGTGGCGGGGAGGGGGATAATTATTAATATATTTAAATTTAAAATTTTAAATTTTGAAATTTCATTTTTCCTTTTCAAAACAAAAATAATGAAATGATTTATGAACTGCAAAAAATTTGCATGAATCATGAAATTATTCAAATTTACGCGGTTCAATAATTTAATTAATTACAAAAAATATATTTAATGTTTCTTAATTTAAAAATGAATTGGAGTCTTTCATTTCAATTCGAGTGCAAATTAAAATTATATTTCAAATTTGCCTGGTTAATGAAAAATCCATTGGAGCTGTCAGTTTAAAATCCTAGCTGACAATTATATTTCAAATTTTGCCTCGTTAATTAATACATATTTCTAATGTTTTTTAATTTAAAATCAATTGGTGTTTTTTCATTTTCATTCGAGTTCAAATGAATACAATATTATCTCGACACAAAACAATCAAAAATATCTAGTTTTAGTAAGAGAAATCAAGATAGAAATATTAATGTCCCAATGGTGTAATCGCTAGAGCCAATGACCATAGTTCAAGAGTTCGTCGGTTCGATTCTAGGCAAGACCGTAATTTTTTTAGAAAAATTTCTCTAAGCGTTGTTACAAATTAATTCAGACGAATATTATATAGTATATATATATATATATATATATATATTTATTTATATAATTCAATTGAATTTTTAAAATACATTTTTCAGGCTCAAAACATCAAGTAAAGAAAGTCCGTCCCCAAAAAATAACATTTTACTTTTAAAATAATAAACAAATTGTTTAAATCTTTAAAACATTTTTATATTAAATTATTTTATTGTAACTGATACTAAATGAGGTAAGTGAAAGTCTGTTACCGTACACACTTATTTACGAACGTACTAATAGATTATTAATTATATTAAGATTTATTATAAAATTATTAAAAGCTTTTTTTGAATTTTTTTTTTGGCTATTAAATCAAATTATGTGGAGGTGGGGGGGGGGCGGAACCTCTGACTAAGGTGATAATGTAAAATAACTAGATGGTCGATAAGAAATAAGATTTATTATCTAAATATGCATTTTGAAGACAATTTATAAGAATTTCCCCACCACCCCCCTCTACGCTTAAGTCTCAAAATAAGAAGACCGAATCCTACATAAGAATATCATTTCACGTGTCAAGCTCAGACCGGCAACTTCGTTCGAAATTTATAAGAATATGTAGAAATTGATTAATTTAACAATTTCTATTCCTAAGTTAATTAGAATCAATTCCAAACATGTTCCTTACAATGAAATGAAGTGACTTCTTCATTGAAAATCGTCAACCCCATTTCGATCACTTCATGAAAATCTCCCCAAATTTTAGAATTATCTTTCTTAAATCGTTTTGAATCAAATTAAATGACCTTTTCATTGATAATTGTTAAGGCCCTTTTTGGATCATTTCATCCGAATTTCCTTAAATTTTAGAATTATCTTTCTCAAACGCTTTGAATAAAATTAAGTGAATTTTTCATTAAAAAAGGTTTTGCGGTTAACTTCATCTAAATTTTCCCAATGTCATTAAAAGTTTTCATGGTATTTTGTCATTCTTTAGAAAATTTTTGCATATTGTTACTTCAAAATAATTTAATTTCTTATTAATAATTGATCGAATTAATTGTAATAATATATATAATCCCGTATAGCTCAGAGACCAAAATAAAACCCAAATGCAACTTTTTTGATTAGTTGAATTATAGTCATTATATAATTTTAATTAGGTTGAATTACGGTTTCAAAACGGTAGTTATGTCTCGTTTTTTTCCGTTTTTCAACTGTGTTGTATTATCGTTAAATTATAGTCGCAAAGATTATAAAGCAACCGTTACAAAAAGGTTGTCGCCAACATTTTTGTCACCGATTTGCAACTGTTTATTTATAATTTTATATTTCTTTGATTTGATTAATATAATGAATAATTACACAATTCTTTAATAATATACAATAATCAACATTGTATATATATACAATAATCAACATTGCTTATAGCAATAGAATTAGGAGAATTAAAATTTTCATAGGACAGGCTGATTCATTGTGGAAGATGGTTGATTTCCATCTCAGGGGCTGTGAAGTTTAGCGGCTTGTTAAAAATGCGCAAATGCTTTTT
>JALMQS010000087.1:5538624-5553958 GCA_024734495.1 Forficula auricularia
TATCATTTCTACGTGTCCAAGCTCCAGAATAGAAGCAGCCGTTCGAAATTCTATGATATGTAGAAATTGATTAATTTAACAATTTCTATTTCACAAGTTAGTAGAATCAATTCCAAACATGTTCCTTACAGTAGAGTAAGTGACTTTTTCATTGAAAATCGTCAACCCCATTTCGGATCACTTCATGAAAATCTCCCCAAATTTTAGAATTATCTTTCTTAAATCGTTTTGAATCAAATTAAATGACCTTTTCATTGATAATTGTTAAGGCCCTTTTTGGATCATTTCATCCGAATTTCCTTAAATTTTTAGAATTATCTTTCTCAAACGCTTTGAATAAAATTAAAATTGAATTTTTCATTAAAAAGGTTTTTTATGGTTAACTTCATCTAAATTTTCCCAATGTCATTAAAAGTTTTCATGGTATTTTTGTCATTCTTTGAAAATTTTTGCATATTGTTACTTCAAAATAATTCAATTTCTTATTAATAATTGATCGAATTAATTGTAATAATATATATAATCCCGTATAGCTCAGAGACCAAAATAAAACCCAAATGCAACTTTTTGATTAGTTAGATTATAGTCATTATATAATTTTAATTAAGGTTGAGATGCGGTTTCAAAACGGTAGTTATGTCTCGTTTTCCGTTTCAACTGTGTTGTATTATCGTTAAATTATAATTCATAAAGATTAAAGCAACCGTTACAAAAGGTTGTCGCCAACATTTTTGTCACCGATTCACAACTGTTTATTTATAATTTTTATATTTCTTTGATTTGATTAATATAATGAATAATTACACAATTCTTTAATAATATACAATAATCAACATTGTATATATATACAATAATCAACTTGTACTTATAGCAATAGAATTAGGAAATTTAAATTTTCTTATAGGACAGGCTGATTCATTGTGGAAGATGGTTGATTTCCATCTCAGGGGCTGTGAAGTTTGAGGCCGGTTGTATGTCCCATAAAGTAAATGCTTTTACCACTAACACAGGGTAGATGGTAAATGGAGGGATTGGGATGTGGCCGGCAATGAGATGCCAGGCACTGTCGAGGCCATCCCAATCCTCGATACCATCTTGTTCAACCTAGCTCTTGACTCCTATCCTGCTCTACCAAAGCAATCCGTTTTTTGGGGCGAAGATCCCAAAATATGTATATTTAAAAAATCCTAATGTTAAATTTGAAAAATAACGAAAATAATGCCGTATTCAAAATTTTCAAAAACAAAGCGAATCATTCATTGCTGTAGATGATCAACCATTGGTGACAGATAAGTATAAGAAATAAATATAAATATATAAAAAATTATTTATCTCAATTATTAAATTTATTTCAATATTGTAACACAACCCTTTGAAAATTAACTCTTTATACTATTTTTATTGTTATTATTGAAATAACATAGATTCAGGAAAGTGCAGACCTAAGGTCTGAATAAGCTTTTATTTCTCTGAAATATATTTTTGTGATTAAATGCTTCAATGTGACTGAATTATATCACCGATTTATAGGAGTAGATTTTATCTATAAAAATTAAAAATGTGATAAACCTTTGGAAGGCTATTAATCGTCATTTCTATTATTAAAAAAAAATAATAATACTCAATGCGTCAATCAATTTTTTAATAAAATTTTTATGGTACTTTGTACTTTACTTGGATGAATCAAATTTCTAGAATTGATAATAATTTTTTTTTTTATTATCAAGCATAAATAATATCTATAAATATCTATATGTTATACTATATTACTTTAGAGTAGTATTTCTCAACCTTTGCGAGTCCAAGGACCATTTAAAAGGCTAAATAATTCTGATCATCATTTTAAGCGTTTATGTGTTTGTTATATTTCGTGTTTGTTTAAAATAAATTTTATGTCTGTGATTTTAATTTCCATTTATTTACTAGTATATTCATTAAATGACATCGGACAAAATTTACTGGAATACTTTTATAATCGATTTCAAATTCGCTTCTCTTTTTAAAAATAATATCAATTATTTAAATTGAACCAAAATGAGGTATTATTCTAATTTTAAATTGCTTAATTGATTAATTTCATATTATAAACATTATTTTAATTCCAATAAACAACGCCTGTAACATTCATTTCTGTTAATATTGTTGGAAATATGTGTATCAATATTAACACAAAAAACAAGTGTTTAAATTGATTTCTTAACTTTTTCAAATGCATTTTATTTTAGAAAAAATAAATTAAAGCTATGTATTCTGGCTAATATGTATTTTCTATTGCCAATTCGGTTCTTAAGATACAATTATACATATAGGGGCTATCAGAGGGGGGTGGGGGTGGGGGGTAAGAGGAGCGGCTGCCCCGGGCCTCACAATTTTAGAAGCCTCATGATAACTGAATTTGTCAGCGTTGAAGGTCGCAAAGTTTCTGTGAAATAAATAAATGTTATAATTTAATAAATATAAAATAAAATTGTTTTTATTTTCTTGTCCAGAGTTTTATTTTGAATTTTGAAGGCCCTCAAAAATATTACTTTCCCCGGGCCTCGCATTTTCTCTGAAAGGCCTTGTATACATATACCTATATAAACATGAACATTTTATATCTAAGAAAATATTTATGTAAATATGTATATACATTCAATTTTTGATATTAAACCATATCTTTTAGGAGTAGGTCTCTTCTGAATGTTTGCGTGCCGTTCTTGTAATATATAGGTATAAATTTCAGGGACAGTGGTGCCGGGGGGGGGGGGGGGGGGCATGAAATTCTTTCCAAAAATTTTAATTCAAGAGTCATTAACATTTTTTAATCGCGGCCTTCATCTAACTAAAAAAGAATGAAAATTAAACTAAATAAATATATCAAACGAAAATGTGTTACCTGACTCATATGAACATACTTCGCGTCTCACACTTTGAATAGCTCTGCTCTAGTTGACACAAAATACCAATGTGAATCCAAGAAAATCTATAATAAAATATCTTATAAAATTTTATTAAACCAAACTTTATTTCCGATAAATGAGGATGAAACCTCCTGGTCTCCATTGAATAAAAAACAAACAAACAAACTTTTGTTAAAATATTTTTATATTAATATTATTTTTATAAAACTATTTTTTTTCTTAAAAAATAAAATTTGAATACTCCCAAATTTTTTTTTGCTTACATGCATGCTATAAGTACTATCTTATTTATTTAATAATATACTTTCGAGGACCTAGATCTTATTTTTAATCCAATTTATATTTCTAAATGAAATATTTATATTATACTGAAGATTAAGTGAAAATCCTGGAAACTCAAATATATTAAATAAATGAATAATTAAACATAAATATATAGCAGAAGAAAAAATGTTTAATTTATTTTTTTAATAACACACGGTAAAATATAATTATTTCAATAAAATATTTTTACTTATTTTTTTTAAAAAACCAAAAGCTTTTGATTGCAGACCATGAAATGATTTTTTCAATTATAGACGCTGAAATATTTTTCAGGTCCAGAATAATATTTTTACCAGAAAATTAATGTATCATTTTATGACTGGAAGAAATTTATAATAAACGTAACCGCGTCCGTCCCATTGATTACACGTTCATTCACATTGACATATTTTGTATCTATTTTGAGGTATGACCCTTTAAACTTCCCCCTCCAGAACAATGAAATTTTATTCAACTTACCTAAGTTGTGATATATCTCTGTAAATGTATATATGTATATATATCTATATATATAAATATAAATACATGTGTATTTATTTGTTTATAAATAAATATATATATATATATTTAGAAACAGAGGAGGGAAATAGACAAGATTAAGGGTAGTTAAGATGTTTCGAAGAGAAGCGCGTTCAGTTCCGAGGAATGTTGTTTATTGTCAGAGAAGACCGGTCAAGTGAGGGTCCGAAAGAAGAGCGTGTGAAGAACTGAAAAGCGCATCTCAAAGGAGCAAATGTGATAAGTAGAGAGAGCTACTTGCGCAACAGCAACTGAGCCTGGTCTGGCTTGAGCTCGAGATACCTGGCTGGCTTGCCTCCCCTCATTCAATAGGTCTAAAGTACATCTTCTCCTTTACTAATGTTTCTTACTTTTTCAATCATTTTTTATTAAATTATCAAATACAATCCTTAGATGCACAAGTTCAAATGATTCATAAAATTGAATCAAAATAATATGATTTTAAGAAAGAATTTAATAGTCTAAGATCCCGACTTAGGTCGACCTTCACCTATCGAGTTTCCTAATGAAATTAATAATATCTATCTACTCTTATTAAACGAACAAAAATTGTATATATATTTGTTAACTAGATGAACGCGAAAGTTAAAACTTTTATCCGGTCACTGCCCTATTTTAGTGCAATTGGGACCAGACTCGTTTTGATACTGAACCAAGAGTTGAAAAAAGATACAGGACCCGGGTATGATCCGACATCATCTGCGTTAAGCCCGCAGATGCCTTTTCCATTTAAGCGACGGATTCCCTGACTAGATCCTATAATCAAATTTTATATATATATATTCAACTTAGTTCAGGGGCGCCTTCTCCTATTTTCCTAAAAGTATGGTTCTTATAAATTTACTACAATGCCCATCTACCTGATTCTTTGGGGAATCGAAACAGATGAATTTCGTTCAGATATTCAATAATAAATTTTATTTAGAATGTTTATATGTTAACTAGATGCACGAGAAAGTTAAAACTTTTATAATGCACCAAAATAGGGCAGTGACCAATCATGAAGTTGATAGGCTGGCCTGTCTAACCGATGGTATTCCACACTCACTTGATCTAACACCCAATGAATTCGATCAATCATCAAGAAGAGAATTTAAAGGGATTGGCAGAATCTGTGGTCGACATCAAGTATGGTAAAAGGTCGTGTCATTTCTTTAATGTATGTCCGAGAATCCCGATTCGTCCGTGGTTTGAAAACTTCAATCTTCATAGAAAACTGAAAGTTCAAATTATACGTTTTAGACTAGGGTATGCACAACACCTGCATACCTACAAAAAATCGCCCAAAGAGATAATCCATACTGCTCTTGTGATTCCATTTCTATTGGTGATATTAACCACGTCCTTCTGGGCTGTGAGACACACAGTCACAAAATTAATCGTTTATATCTGAATATTCAAGGAAAAAATTATTTCCACACATGCGCAGATATTCTATTGGCATCTCTAGGCCAAGGAGGGCCAATTGCAGACACCTCTATTAAACATTATTGTATCCATTGGCTTCCAACTATAATCCAATGATTTTATTTATTTATTTGGTTATTTTATTTTGTTTTATTTTATTTTATTTTATTTAGTTATACACCGATTCTTCGTGAATCTGTGACGACTGGATAAATGGGCAAAAAAAGGACGCGGATTTTCTATGAAAAAATAAATTATAAAGTTTTTTATTATGTAATTTATTTAAGCTTTATTTAGAAAGTTTTTGATAAGGTTAAACGGGAAAAACTCTGGAAAATTCTTAATAGAAAGGGAATACCATACCATCTAATTTCAGTGAAAAAGAACCTTTATAAAAATACCAGGATTCAAATTGATACAGGAAGAAAAATACTCGACGAAATGTATAAAAACCAGGGAGTTCGACAAGGGTGCAGTCTCTCACACACTTTGTTTAATTTATATATAGACGATCTATCTTCTTAGAACCTGGAAAAATAATGTGAAAGATGGAATACTGCTAAAAAGAAATTTATACCTTAACACCTTACTATTTGTTGATGACCAGCTCATAATCCAAGATAGTGAAGACAAATTGCAAAGATCTGTAAATTTATTCTCACAAATAGCCAGAGAATATAATCTTAAAATATCCTCAAAAACGAAAATTATGGCTTTTAGAGGCAAACATCTTATACGATCTAAGATTGTTATAGACGGATCAATAATGGAACAAGTCACCAATTCAATTATCTGGGATGCGAGCTGAGTCTTGTGGAGGAAATAGATCTCGATAAAAAGTTTTATATCAAAAAATTATTTTTAGGAAATTTCCATTTTAATAGGTAGTTTATTTGAAGTCCAATTAAAACATATTCTAATGAAGAAACATGTTGATAATTTAATTTACTAAAAGAAAATTCATTATGTATAATTAGATCCGAAGACAATTTAAATATCTAGAGAGGATAAACATTAAAAATAACATAATTTTACAAAAATAAAAGCTGTTTTAGATAAAGGGTGCCCCTTCGATTTAACGTGAAATTTTTTATTGACAACCGTGTCCTCAACCAAATTCTATATTTTTTATTCAAAAAATTACCTGGCCATTTTTTTTTTTATATTGAAAAATATTACATTTACATAACTCGTAAACTATTGATTTTAGACATTTCTCTCATATTAATTTTTCTGATGGAAATTAAATGTACTTTAATAAATGTCCTTATATGAATTTGTTTCCCTCAAAGGGTTAGGCAGTAATGGTGAAATTTAACGGGAAATTTATATAAATACTCTCTACAAATCTCATTGTTCCCCATGGAAAATCGAAACTCCATTATTAGGACCCATCACTTAATGGGAAATAATGAGAAATACATAATGAGAAATACATAAGTGATGACTTATGAATTTCTCATTAAATTATTTGGTTACTAACCAAAATTTGTCAATTCTACTAAAAATTTAGTTGATTTCTAATTGGATTACCAAAATTGAATGCTTGTGGTGGCTAATCAGCTGGCCGACTGCCCCTCCCCCCACCTATATAGGGATATTATAACAGCTAAATTTCATATTTAAAAAAAAAATCAACGGAGTTATTAGCGTTTTTTCAAATTGGACTTCAAATAAACTACCCTTTAAAATTCAAATTTCTTAATTATAATTATTTGATATAAAATATAAATGAAAATAACGGACAGATATGGAATTTCAATAGATTTGAATAAATATCAAATGAGAGAAAAAATAAAACTTTTTGCCATTTTTAGTTGATTCGCTCCCGGAGACAAGAAATTGAATCTTTTCATACAATTTCTTTTAAACTACAAAATTCTTAATCAAAATGCTATTTTCTTATATTAAAAAGTTTCTATGAACCTTAAGATAGATTAAAACCATAAAATAAGATAGATTTTTTTCTCATTTATAATTTTTTTGGTCTGTTATATGTTATATCGAGAGGATGTCTCGTCCCATCAGAGAGACATTTGTTTTGTTTTTTAACTAGTAAACTATTGTTTTTAGGCATTTTATTCACATTAAATTTTCTGTTTTAAATTAAATCTTCTTTAAAAACGTTCAATATATAAATTTGTGTACCTCAAAGGTTTAGGCAGTAATGGTGAAATTTAAGTAAAAAGTAAGATAAATACTATACTAGCTTTAACGATTTTTGTTTTTAAATTTGTGTATTTATGTCATAAGTTATTACTAGAGACCGGATTCCTATGAAATCGCATATTTTGTTTGCTTCCATATACGACCCAGGGGATCAATTATCTATCCGAATCATGCATCTAGGATACTGTGGGTTAAATTTTATACTTGATATTTTTGTATATTTGAGTAATATTGCATAAAATTGCATATTTGAAGAATATTGCATAAAATTGCATATTTGAAGGATTTTTTGTCAAATATTGCCTATTTCGCGCCAAATACAGATTTTTTAAAAGTAAATTTTCGGAGAAAGAATGAAAAAACATTTGGTGTGGTCACCATACAACTTTCACATTTTCATTTATTTGAACTTACACTACTAATTTACAGTCCTTTCCTTTATTTCGTTTTTTTTTTTTTTTTATATTTTCTCAAAAACCGCTCCAACGATTTTTTTAAAAGACCTTTCATGTAAATGTCCACTTCCGGTCTTCCGATTTCAACCAAAAGCTTGATATACTTCTTCTAGCCTATATCAAGCTTAACTTACGAATTTCGTATCTCTGAGACTTATGGTTTCGAAACGCAGGGGGGTACATTCTTTCGTACGTAAACATCAACTTCCGGTATTTCTATTTTAGCCAAAATTTTGTTATACTTCTTGTAGGCTTTAGATAGCTTAAGTTTCAAATTTCAAGACTCTGGAACTTTCCAAAGACTAGATATGAACGATTAAAATATTTATTTTAAAACACTCCTAATTTACAACCCTTTCCTTTTTTACAATCGGATTAAAAATTTGACACAACTTAACTCATGACACTTGATAAATACACTATTTTTTTAAAAAATCCTTAGTGCTCTTTTTGAAAGAAAAAAAAAAACGAAAAATCTTTCATGTAAATGTCCACTTCCGGTATTCTGATTTCAACCAAAAGCTTGCTGTACTCCTTTTTGCCTATATTGAGCTTAAGCTTCGAATTTCGTAGCTTTGAGACTTATGGTTGCGAAACGGGGGGTACAACATACATAAGTACATACGCACTGACCAATGGATTTTTGGCCACTTTTTGGCCCCTGGGGACCGCAATTTCCGGTTTGATGTCCTAAATCCGGTTTGCAACTATTAAAATCATCGATTCCTTCCATCTAGAAGTTACAAAATGAAATTTTTTTTTTTATTATTAATAATTAGTAGAGATTGTGGTGTTGGTGCAAGGTGAAACATCTTTAATAAAGATAAGAGTAAATAAATATTATATTTAATATTGATTTACTATGGGTTAAGGATACTAGGTCACTTTTAATGTGAAATAAGTGACCTAGTATCCTTAACCCATAGTAAATCAATATTAAATACAATATTTATTTACTCTTATCTTTTTTTTTATTTTTATTTATTTATTGTATATATAGAATTATAGAAAATTCAATACAAGAATTAAGTACAAATAAGTAGAACTATGAACAAATATAACAATAAACTATCCCCACCCTCCTCCCTTCATTCGTTTATAATAAATGAACGGAGACGCAGAGCACCATCAATAAAATTGTATAAGCTTCTCAACTTTTGTAAGCTCAAAGGCCTCAAAATATCCCAAAAATCTTCAGCATTCTCAATAGAATCCCTTAAATAGACTTCCCTCAACGCATTGTATATCGGGCATACATTTAAAATATGAAATAAATTTTCATTTTCATATTTGTTACAAATGGAGCAGACCATCTCCGGGTTTATTTTATGTCCAGAACCATTCAACCAAAAATACAATATTTTTATATTGCCCACCCTAGCCTGGTGAAGGACTCTCATCATCCGAATGGGAGCCCAGAATTCCACCCTGGCCATAGTCGATCAATCGATAAAGAGGGGCAAAGGAGGAATGAACCAACACGTCCTTCATCACTTAGAAAACAATAAATTAATTCACGATAGGCAATATGGATTCAGACAAAATCGTTCTACAGGCGACATCTTAACCTATGTCACCCACACCTGGAACAATACTCTAGAGGCCGGAAAAGAAACCCTCGCTGTAGCCCTTGATATATCCAAAGCTTTTAACCAGGTTTGGCACAAAAATCTTCTTGCCAAACTGCCAGCCTTTGGATTCACACCAACTCTTCGCAAATGGATAGAAGGCTTTCTAACAAACCGAAGTATAAAAGTTGTGGTGGATGGAACATCATCTGAATCATTCTCCACAAACTCTGGTGTTCCCCAGGGCTCCGTAATCTCCTCCACACTCTTCCTAATTTATATAAACGACCTTTTCGATCAAACGGCAAACCCCACTCATTGTTACGCCGACGATAGCACTCTACACGGCAAACCCTCACTCCCGAATAATCGAATCAACGTTGCCTCCTCAATTACTCTCGACCTAGACAAACTGAATAAATGGGGCTCTCAAAATTTAGTTAACTTCAATTCAAACAAGACTCAATGTTGTCTAATTTCTAGACGCGAAAATAAAGATTTCCCTGATATTCACTGCGATTCGAATACCCTAAAAATGTGTGACAGCCTATCCATGTTGGGCGTCTCTGTCGCATCTGACCTGTCTTGGAATGAACACATCTCCTCTGTGGCGAAATTTGCAGCAAGGAAGATTGGCTTCTTATTCAGGTCCAAGCGATTTTACAAACCCCCACAACTTCTCACCATCTACAAGGCCCAAATCCGCCCCTGTCTCGAATACGGCTCTCATCTATGGAGAGTAGCCTCAAAATACTCTCTTGCTACCCTGGATGCAATTCAGAAAAGAGCCGTCAGGCTAATTGACGGTTCTACCCTCACCGACTCCCTCGACTCGCTGGCTCATCGAAGAAATGTCTCTGCCCTTTCCCTTTTCTATAGATACTATCACGGCAGGTGCTCTGATGAGATAAAATCAATAATTCCCCCCAAAGCATGCTTTGCACGTAGCACGCGTTTTGCCGACTCCCAACACTCTCTCGCGGTCAAATTAGAAAAGTGCCGGACCACTTTATTCGCAAATACATATATCCCCATGACTTCAAGGAACTGGAACTCTCTTCCAGCCTCTATCTTTCCCAGCACCTATAATCTTCAAACCTTCAAAACCGGAGTGCATAGACACCTACATCTACACCCTCTCACTTAATCTACTTTCTCTTCTCTTCGGTAATGCAAAGGTCTTTCGAGATCCATAGGGGCTGCATCTTTACTGGTGCACCCCTTCTTGCATTCGATTGCATTAAAAAAAAAAAAAAAAAAAAGAATTAACCATTCTCCTGTGGTCCTCCCCGAAATAATAAGATTCTAGTTCCAATGTCAGGGTTTTTATGTTACTCCTAATTTCTTCTGGGTCCTGCCTAAACCAAATTTCTGATTTATTTAAAACATCTGATTGATCTGACAGGCCCAGTTCAAATCGATAGAATGACTCTGATTATTACTAAGAGTAAGCATTCTTTGATAACATATTTTAGGCAATCTATATTCAGGCATTACAAGAATTTTATATAGCCATTTTAGGGCTCTATTAAAAACATATATAATTACTCTTTTCTGTTGGAATTCCTTCCTTATAACATAGCCGGGAGTAGATCCATTTAAAAAATATAGAGATTTAAAAAATTGTACCTGTGCTCGCTCTATGCTCTCCTCTCTGTTCAGACCCCAAACCTCTGAGGAGTACAAAAGTACATTTAAAACGGTAGACTTATATAAAGCATCTCCGGCTGAGTAACTATCCATTCCAGATTTACTCATTACAATCTTAAGGTTAGCTGTTGCGGCTCTTGCCTTACTAACCATCTGATCTGCAGCGAAATTAAATTTCCCCGATGAACTAAAATGTATCCCCAAATAGCTAATATTTTTAACTATTTCCATTTTTTCCTCATTATAATAAAATGCATAGTACGGAGGTCTTCCGGCTTCACGAAATACCATTACTTTAGTCTTATTAATATTAACTTCTAGCTTATTGCTTTCACTATATATTCTAAGTCTATTAAGCATCATTTGCAGCTTAATTGGGGTATCCGCCAGAAGGATCAAATCATCTGCAAAAAGCAAAGTCGAAATTGAGGTTTTAGCATCAATGCTTACTCCCTCCAATCCGGCCTCAGACAAAAACCTGTCAAAATCCGAAATGAATAGTGAAAACAATAGTGGGCTAAGGCTGTCTTCCTGCAAAACCCCCTTATTTATCTTAATACTATTAGATATCTTACCGTTCATTTCTAAAGTTAAATAAGCGTTATCATAGATTTGTCCTATTATATTAATTATTTTTGAGCTTAAACCCAAATGGTACAATTTGTCATACAGTAGTTTGTGATCAACAGTATCGAAGGCTTTTTTAAAATCTACGAAAGCACAATACACTTTCCTTTTTTTTTAATCTCAAACCAATCCCTACAGTCGCAGACAAAACATAGAGATTATCAATACAACCTCAGTTCCTACGAAACCCCGATTGACATTCAGGTGTTATATTATTATTTTCTGACCAAGTTAGTATTCTTTCGCTCAAAATTCTTGTAAATATCTTGGTAATAGTATTTATTAGAGAAATTCCTCTATAGTTTTCAGGGTCCTCTCGCTGGCCCTTTTTAAAGAGCAAAAACATTTTAACCCTAGACCAAAGTTTCGGAGTAATTTCACTGGAGAGTACTTTATTCAGCAAATTTAATAGATATTTCCTCCCATTTAAAGACATAAATTTATAAAATTCACTTGAAACATTATCAATCCCTGGGGATCTATTTCTTTTGGACAGGTAAAGGGCACCTTCAAGTTCCACCAATGATATATCTTTATCTAAATTAGGATTATGTATATCAATACCGCTAAAAGACCTACTTGGGTCCACTATACAAGCGTTGAAGGAAGAAAAAAACTCTTCCCAAATATCAAGGTTTATAGGGTTTTCATGTCTAGCCCTTGGTCTGAATCTCCTAATAATATCCCAAAACTGAGCAGGGTGCTTTACTTCTGCGAGCATTTTACATATGTTATCATAGTATTTCTTCTTACTATTAACTATTAATTTTTTATATTCTTTTTTACATTTCAAATACAAATTCAATTGTGATTGTTCGAAATTACATATTTTCAAGCTTTTAAACAAAGATTTTAATTTATTTTTAAATAATTTACAATTATTATCATACCATGGCTTATTAGTTTTTGGTGAATTATACCTAATTATTTTTTTCTCAACAATACCCAATTCCCCTGCAACTTCCTTAATACAATTAATCAAAGTTCCATATGCCTGATCACAATTTAAAGTATTTACATTAATCTCATTCAACTTAGCATCCAGAAGGGAGCCATACAAAGAGCCAAATTCATCATTCTATACAATTTTTTCGACTTTGATACTATTGTCATTATTAGCACTATTAAAAGAACCAGAATTGCTACCAAAAGGCAAGCGAAAAGAAATCTCATAAGGTATATGATCAGAGAGCAAAGAAAGTTCCTCATTTACTAGCGTGTTTATTTCTAGATCACAAAAAGGTAAACTCACCCAGCACTGATCAATTACAGATTTACCCGCCGATGACATGTATGTATACCTTGCTGGAGTATCCCCCAAAGATCTTCCGTTTAAAATTAATAGGCCCTTTTCTTCCATGAAGTCCACCAATGCTCGACCTCTTGTGTTCGTTGTTTTGTCCAAGGAACTTCTTTCAGGAGAAATCAAAACATTGGAAATCACATCATCATCCATTTGATTCAATTCACCAATACGTGCGTTGAAATCGCCTACCAGCATCACATGTTCCATATCTACTGAAAACAAATCTAATGAGTCTCCAAGTAAATTTAGGCACTCTTTAATGTCACTTGTAGGTGGGAAATAGATTATTCCCAAAATAAATTTAAACAAACTCATGTCAACTTTTACTAAAATCCAGAGATTATTTTTTTCCAATACAGTAACACGATGTTTCTTTTTAATGAGCAAAACCAAACCACTGCTAGCTCTCCCGCGAAATTTCTCTTTCACAGCATCAGCGGCCACAGTTTTGAAATGACACTCTATAAGGGATTCCACGGTAGGATTCTGCAATAGCCAAGTTTCACATAAACAAATCAAATCACACTCCATAATATATTTTTGATCTTCTAAAAGCGATTGGTTAAAATTCTTAAACCCCTGACAATTCCAAAAAGTTATTTTTAAATTTCCCACTTTTTCACCTGTCCTTGCTTTAACTGGTCTTCTTCGCACCGCACTCCCTATTTGTTTTTCTAGATTCCCATCGTCTATTAAACTTTTAAACTTTGAGATACCCTACAACGAATCACTTTTCACCTCTACCCGTTTTTGGGACAAGTTGTTCTTCTCCGCCCACCAACTCGAATTGGTGGATTACACCCTCGATTTTAATTTTATCGCCCAGTATTTGGTAGTGTCTTCCTTCCTCTCTCAACTTAGAGGCCTTTTAAATAATTTTCTTCTTCTTTCTCGTGTTTCCGGGGAATAATCATGGTCTATAAAAATATTTGTTCCCTTCAAATCGCGTTTCTTGTCTGTCACCTTCCATTTTTCTTGAACATCCGAAAAGCATGCCAAAATCAATCTGGATCTACCCTCGGAGACCCTGCCCATCCTTCTCGCCTTTACTATATTTACTTCAACTTTCAATTTTTCCTCCAAAATTTGCTTCAATTTCTCTTTAGTAACGTCGTCTCTCTCTCCCGGAGCCTCATCTATTCCCCTAACAATAATTTTTTACTCCTTTCTTTCCTCTCTCTTCCCTCCAGTCTTGCTTCAAGTTTGCCAAGGGTAGTCTTCAAGTTGTCCACCTCTCTCCCCATCTCATCCTGAATTTCTTTGTTTCTTTCCCTCTCCTTTTCCTGGTTCATCTTCATCTCATGCAATTGTTCTTGTATATTTCTATTTTCCTTTCTCAATTCCCTCATCTCGATCAACAAATCGTTCAGAATATCATTTGTATCCCGCTCATCAGCTGCTCTCTTTCTCCCTCTCTCGTGGTCTACCTTATTCGGGGATCTTGTGGTTTTTCCGCCCCTTGCAAAAGGACTAGTAGATTCCTTCGTAAGAGAGTTCTCCATCGCGTTGGTTCCCCTCTTCCCGGCATTTCCAGCAGACATTTCCAGATTATATGTATTCAAATTAAAAAAAAAAACACATATACACCTATTTTTATGCAAAACACGATACTAATCCGGGGTCAGCACAGGTCAGTCAGAACAAAGAGAAATAAAAATAGTGTCCCTTCTATAGTAATAAGTTCGTTGAGCCGGATTTAAAGATTAAGCCCGGCTGCGAGCTCACTCAGATGATCAAAAATGGAGATGAAAAAACTGCTCCTGGATGGCTCAGGCTTCGTGGTCCGTGAAGAAATCGACCTCCGAGTGGAGAATAACATATTCCGCTTCTTCCGGTGTAAAAAACTTCACTCTATAAAATGAAATTAACTTTTTACATCTCTGAGATGCAAGCTCTCAAAGAGTCAGGACCTAGACAGGGCATCGCAATACTTCCACATTCTATGAATAGAAACGTGAAAGTAAAAATGAAGAAATATATTTATAAAGTTCTTTTAAATTTACCCCCATTACATTTGAGGATGCGGAGCACTCTTTTTCATTGTATAAATGAATTGTAAGTGACTGTAGACATAATAACCTGAAGAAAATTTAGAAAAATACTTGTAAACATAAATTATTCACAATTACAATCAAATTTTAATTATTTTTGAGATCCTTTGTTAATTATATTATTTTTTTAATGGTATTCGGTAACTCTAGCCCATTTTGGTCATTGAGTTCGTGTGTGTGTGTGTGTGAAAGTGTGTGTAAATTAGTGTAGTGATCAGATTATAGCCGGACAAAAATTTGCATTATTCTATTAGCTTATTATTTGTACATCAATAAGAAAAGTTTGTTAATATAAAAAAAAATAAAAGCAATACAATAGAATCGTGACTGTTAAATAAAACTACCCCCCCCCCCC
>JALMQS010000087.1:5564501-5586901 GCA_024734495.1 Forficula auricularia
CAGACTAACTAACAGACATTATGACAAAACAATTATTATCTCGAAAATTACAATTTTTTCGATGTTCACTTATTAGAGCTTTTTTGTAGAGCAAAATGCCATGGTTTCGCTCAATTTTTTTAATCAAAATAGTTTGTCGTTTTTGAGATATTTCGAAAAAAAGATGAAAAAAAAACACTTTTTTCATACACGATTACAATACTTGACCATACGCTGTATGACTATCTGAGATAAATTTCAATGCGTTTAATTTTTCTCTTTAACATTTAACTTAGCAAAGTCTTGTAGAGAATGCTTATAGGAATACTCGTTATGTGCTTTATCGCAATTTTCGTTAAGGAGTGATTAGACTAATTATTTAAGGGGGGGGGGGGTTGTAAATGATAAAAATTATTTTATTAACCCTGGAACACTACCCATCAAAAATATTTTAATTTACTACCCTGGGGTACAAAAGTCATAGAAAATAATCTTTTAACTTTTATTATATACTCAAAACATATCTCGTGACAAACTTAGGCTCTAAGTAAATGAATGTTACCAATTTTGAGTCACTTTGAGCACTCAGGACAAACTTTGGTTTGATGCTCTCAACATTATGAACTTATACACTTTTTACATGAAATCCGCAATTTGCGATCTTTTTTTCTGGGACAGAATGAACATCTGCCAGACGATGGCAGTTTAGGTATTGAAATATTGGGTTCTGGCTCCAAGTTTAATATTCTCTCAATAGCAGCTCGGAGTTATGCGGATAAACTAGGTATTTGTAAATCATAAACTTGTCACACTAATAAACTAAAGAAAATTTAAAAAATATTAAATTCTAGGTAGGTTTCAGAAAAATAAAAGACAAGATGCTTATTATCATGACTCTGTGTTATATTTCGGAGTACGAGCCCATCTTCAAAGAGAAAACTTTTCAGGGTTAAATATTAAATATAAGAGAAGGGCTAGATGTATGGTAAAGTCATCTGGATGGCCACATCATCATATTTTTTTTATTGATTTAAGAGTTCCGTACGAGCTACATAAAATTTAAAGGAATTACAGGGCCCTTGCACCTCCCTAAGACCGATCACTCAACCGATCGCAGGGAAGGTTATCCTAGGTTTAGAGAATGTAAATGTTTTTTAATTTTGTTATTTCTTATGACATCTAATTATACTTCTATAAGCTTGAACTGCAAAACATTATTTTTGTAGTAATCATGTTTCTCCCAAACACCCACAGATTTTAGAGAATAAATAATGAATGTTATTATAGACTATTATTATAAATTGACTAAGTTTTTCAGAAAGTTAATAAATAAGAAAGTAAAAGTATTTTCACAACATCTGTTTTATTGATATTTTTCTTCTAAAAAATACATTTATTTTACATATAGTTAGAAAATAATTTGATTAGTCTCTTTCTTAATAATAAACTTAGTATTACTTAATCTTTTTTCAGGAAATTCTATTTTCCTTAAATTAATCATATTAATATGTGATATCCATTGGATTGAATTGAAAGAAATTTTCCAATTTAGAAACTAATTTATAATATATAATTATATAAATTAAGTGTTCAACTTGTTTTTACTACGTTTATTATGCTTATAAATTGTTAACTAAAACAAAAGTAAAATCGAGAGCTAATTATTGCTACAACCCAAGAATGTATGGCTTTGAGGGTGTCTTATTTAGTACAGATATAATATTTTAGTTGAGTTGATTAATATGACAATTAATATAATTGGTAACTATTTGTGTACATTCATTATTTTATAGATATAATAAATAAGAAATAAAAAAATATTTTTTAACAAAAATCAGTTCAATTTATTTGTAAAAAATTATTGTAAAAGAAGTCAAACTAAGAATATGAATTATTGAATATATTAAGAAAAAAATACATTCACTACTTTACACAGTAACTCAAAAGATAAATTTTGAAAAAAAATCATGAAATGAAAATAACTTGATAGACTTAGTTATAAGTCCACCACAAACCTCCTGCTTTATTTTGGCTATATATATAAATAATTAATTTACAAATATATAGTTAAATGATATAACGTTAATTTGACTTAGTCACATTTTGAATTTAATTTAGAATATTAAAATTCACATCAAACACTCAGATACATATATAATATATATGTAGATATTTTGAGGAAATGTTGTTATGAGTAAGTTTGATATAGCATAGGTATAGTTTCTTTATAAGTTATTCATTTTTTGACATTTTCTACGAACATTAATAGCTTGTTTATTCCTTCTGAATGAATTATCAATTACATAAATAACACGGATTATTTTTGGTTTAAGTATAATATTTTTAATGTTGGATTATATTTTCTAAAGGGAATTTTGACTAATAAACATCGATTATTATGATATTTGACCCTGTTTAGATAGAAGATAGAAGGCCTATATAGGATATCTATATAATTGATTTTGGTGAATCTTAATCCACTGATGTTTACGGAGGACATTTATTTATTTATTTTTCCAACAATAAATGGCACAATATTTCTAAGATAGTTAAATGTGACATCCTGTGGCAGGGGATTATTATTATAAAGCATATCAATTTAGGGAATAAATCAAGACAAATAAAATGGACGGTATGTATCGAAGACAATATAATTTTTAATTCACTCTATTAAATTAAACTCAATTAAAATTATTATTTTTTTTAATTGCTCTAAGAGAATAAACATGTCTAATTAAATCTGTTCAAATGAGCATTACATATTTTCGAAACTAGATCGCTAACATACTAAAGATATATTTACTAGAGAAGCAAATTAACTAGAAAAATAATCGATTATATTATATATTGACCAATTATTTAGAACATATTTCTAAAGTCAAAAAGCGTGATGTTTATGTAAATTAAATATGAGGGTCTGAAATGAGTCATGTTGAATGCCACTTGATGATCACGAAAAAGCAGTTTGAAGGAACGAAGCTTGAAAAGTGTGATGTTAAAATTATACTGGTACGTATTTATGCCGGGCCTTCTGTTTTTGGCGCATAATGTAAGCCATTGATCTGAAAAAGAAATAAAATAATTTGAATTAATAAATTAATAAAATTATTAAGCTTAAAGGTAAATATCTATAACATATATTTTTTTAAATTAATTTCAAATTATATGTAGATTAATTAATTGATTCACATTTCTTGGTCCAGACTATGGGGTAGGCAAATTGATAATTTGTTAGGTTTATGTCTGTAAAATGAAGTTCACACCAAAATGGAAACCTTTCAGGGTTGGAAAATATCGTTTTATGACTTAGAAAAATTGAATTTCTCCTCAATTTCAAATAAATGGTATTTCTTAATTTATTAAGAAATAATTATAAAAGACTAAGGCAAAGAGAAGGAGAGATATTGTACTATAAGAGGAAGGATTTTGAAGTTTAAATGGATAGATCGTATTAGAAGTGAAGCTGTTTAAGATACGATTTTCGGGCAAGAGCGGAAGTCTAGGTAGATGTTGAGACAAGTGGGTGGAAATGCTGATGGTTATTGATTTATTTATTTATTTGAGGGTGGTGAGGTAGGAAATAGAAGGACAACCTTAATTAGAATATTTACTTTAGAGAAGTGATAAAGTTGGCATGGGATAGAGTTAATACTTGTATTAAACCAGTTATACGACTTCATAGGATGATCATGGGGTTGATGAATGAGATTCGGAAAGACAACAAAAAACAAATAACAATTTTGTTATATATTTCTCACATTAAGATGATTCGAGTGGTGGGTTAGGAATCATTTGATTTCTAATTGGAAAAACCACCAATCAATAAACAATAGCCTCATGACTACGGTTACAAAGAATATTGGTATAATGAACCAAAAACCTTGTTTCGTTGTGTAAATTACAAACAAATAATTATAATATTTATTTTACTTTATTTAAAATGTTTCTTGAATCTGAAGTCTCAAAAATAATAAAGAACTTAAAAAATAATAAGTCACCTGGAAGTGATGGAATTCATAATGAAACATTTAAATATATGAAAGAAAAAATCACAAAGTCACTCACTACATTATTTAATGAAATATTAAAATCAAAAACAATTCCAATACAATGGAAGAAATCTGATATTGTCCTAATCTTCAAAAAAGGTGACAGAAAAGACATAAACAATTATAGACCAATTACAATATCCTCAAATATAGGAAAAATATTCATTAAAATCATTACTTTGAGGCTGGTACCAGTGCTTACAGAGAATCAGCCCAGAGAACAGGCAGGCTTCAGGAATGGCTTCTCGACGACCGATCAATTACAGGTCTTTAACCAATTGATAGAAAAATCTAAAGAATACCAATTTGATCTATTTATTGCATTTCTTGATTATAAGAAAGCATTCGACACAATTGAACACGACTATATATTCAAATCAATGCACTCCCAAGGCATAGACACAAATTATATTAACCTCATAAAAAATATTTACAAAAATTCAGAATCACGAATAACTATAGAAGACAATGGTCCATATTTTTTGATCGAAAGAGGAGTGAAACAAGGAGACCCATTGTCACCAGCGCTTTTCAACTGCGCATTAGAAAATATGTTCAGAGAACTTAACTGGTGTAATATGGGTATAAAGATTGACGGTGAATATTTAAATAACTTGAGGTTTGCAGACGACTTGGTACTGATAGCATCGTCGAGGACCCAAATAGAAGAAATGATAAACCAAATAATTAAAAAAGGAAAAATTATGGGTTTGGAACTAAATTTCAAAAAATCAATGTTTATATCCTCTAGCCCACAGACTGACATCATATTAGAAGAAAATAAAACAATGATAAAATATCAAGAAGACGTTATATACTTGGGTCAATTGATAAGTTTCAACGAAAGATCAAATAAAGAGTTTAAAAGAAGAATAAATTTAGGATGAAATAAATTCTGGTCACTAAAATTTATATTGAAAAACAAAAGTATAGACTTAAGATCAAAAATAAATATCTTTAAATCCTGCGTGACTCCAGTTCTGACTTATGGTTCTCAAACCTGGTCCATTACTAAAAATTTATACAACAAGCTGGAGACTACACAAAGAGCAATGCTAAGAAGCATTTTAGAAATTAAAAAACAGGACAGAGTAAGAAATGAAACTATTTATCATAAAACAAAAATAAAAAATATCGTGTCAACTATAAAAACTCTCAAGTGGAAATGGGCAGGTCATGTATATAGGCAGGAAGACCGAAGATGGACTAAAAAAGTGACAGAATGGTGTCCCATAGACAAGAAAAGAAGGAAAGGAAGACAAAACGCAAGATGGAGTGATGACATCAAGAATTTTGCAGGGAACGAGTGGAGTAGAATAACAAGAGACAGAAACCTATGGAAAGAAATTGGAGAGGCCTATGCCCAATAATGGGCTCAACAATATTATAAAAATGTTTGTTAAAAAATGTGTTTTAAATACACTGTATCAATCAATTTATTGTAAATAAAGGCTTAATAATAATAATAATAATTTAAAATGTTTCACCAAGAACCCACACCATTCTCCCTTAACAAAATTACAAACAAATGTTTATTATTTCTCTTATCCTTACATGCAAGAATGAAAGGTCTGAGGAGGAGATTTGTATATTGGCCCGTTTAGAAAAACTGACACGTACCCAGAAATTTTTAGTTAATTAATTAAAAATAATACACTTATTTTAAACAGTGTGGATAAAGCACGTCTTGGACCACCCATATAACACGTGTACACTGTTTTTGGCTTCATTTTTCGAAGCTGTTTATAAGTTTTGGTAAACGCTGCGATAACCAATCAAGCCAGCGAATTAATAAATTTAATTATTGTAAATTTTATAAATGATAAATAATACCAGCCTGGGCAATTAAATTTATTTTGCAGGCTTTTAAACATATATATTATTTTAGTTTATACTTTTTTAAAATCAAAAATTATATCGAAAAAAATTAAAATGATATACCTATAAATTAAAGAATAATTTTAATACCTATGTAAAAATTTACATTTTTTAGAATATATATAGTAGGAGTGAATAAACAGCTAAAATAGATGATATTTTGATGATAAACCACTAAAAGCAAAAGGCATGTGGGCGATTGAATGCTTTGGCATTTATGCGTTAAACTGAATTTGAATAATTTTCAATTAATGCAAAGGATAGAATTCTCTAATTGAAAAATAAATCTCAAATTGGCTTTGCAAAATGAAATTTAATATGATTGAATGATTAAAAAAAATATTTGGATATAATAATAATATTTAGACAATAAATCTATCAAATAAAATCTGTAAATTGTGTTTTTAATAAGGACGTAAAAGGGAATGGGAAAAGTTCAAATAAGACGGGAAAAAGCGAGTCTGGTAACTTAAAGTGAATATTCGATGCAATTAAGATTAGAAACTGAATTTATAAAAATAAGAGAGTATCAGAGCCAAAAATCAAGGCAGATTTCAATGGTGAGTAAATATATATATATATATATATATGTGTGTGTGTGTGTGTGTGTGTGTGTGCATTGCTATATCTCAGTATCAGTAAGTCACAGAGCAAGGAAATTTGAAAATTAATCTAGGAATCAGCCAGCAACCTAATGGTCCAAATAAACATAGCTCTTTTACCCCTTTATCTGAAGGTTGGAGTGGTTTTCATTGATTTTTTGAAAACGATTTTTACATTTTTTTTTAAATCGCTGTGCACAAGTTATGTGATATGTATTTTATTAGCTTTACCCAACAAATAAAATCGGTACGTGAAAAAATCGAAATTGAGATTTTTACAGATCTTTCAAGGTACTTAGAGTCCAAAAAAGTGATAATTGGTGAATTTTAACTCCAGAAAAGTACTAGCCTGTTAAAGAATACAAGAAGAGGTGGTTGCACCCTAGTTGAGCCTTTTAAAGTTTGAATGAGGGAAGATCCTCTGAAATATTTTTTTTTTAAGAAAATGAAAATAATTTTCTAATAAAAATCAACTCGCCACCAAATGATAGAAGCAGTTTTAAGAAAAATTCAAAATACTAAAAATCTTCAAGTAAACAGTAAACGGGTTCTTCGATTTTAGTCAAAATCTTAAAGTTCTTATTTAAACTTCTAGTTAGCTTAACTTCCAAATCACAAAGCTCTGAGATACACCTAATTTACACCCCTTTCCTTTATTTTAACCGGATTGAAATTTACAAACGACTAATAACTTATGACACTTGATAATTACACAGTTAAGAAAAATTGTAAGAGCCGTTTTCGAGAAAATCGCAAAAAACGAAAAATCTTTTCTGTAAATGTCAATTTCCTCTGTTCTGATTTCAACCAAAATCTTGCTGTATTCCTTCTGGCCCATATCAGCTTGATATGGGCTTGACAAGCTTGATATGGGCCAGAAGGAATACACTCAGTGAGTGAGTGTATTCCTTCTGGCCCATATCAAGCTTAAGTTTCGAATTTTGTAGCTCTGAGACTTACTATGAAGTTAAGGGGCTGTGGTAAGTTACTTTTCTACTCTAGGGTGATAAGTAAACCTTTTTCTACATTTTAATAAATCTATGAAAATATACAATCATTCAAAAATAAATTTTACTTACAGCCATATCGTATTCAGTGATGTATGCAGGAATCTCAAGCTGCTGTGGAGATATGGTTGAATACAGATATTCAACGCCTGCCATATTGTAAACTTTCTGTTTAATTGCTGGTGCCATAAATGTTGTAAACCACCAGGTCATCATCTGGGGAAAGAAATAAAGTAATTTTAGAGATTTATAACAATGATTTTTTGATTTGTTTAGTAACCAAAAAATTGGCTAAATGGGCATCTATGTTCCCGAGGCCAATAAAAGAAAAGAAAAAAAAAGCAACCAAAAAATATAACAATGTTGGTTGATTGAAATTAATTAATATATTATTATCAAAAAAATGTAAACAAAATATGGTAGTAATTAAACTATAACAACATTAGAGTTTTAGTTGATGACTCATCAAATGAATGTTTGCATAGTGTCCAGGATGTCACACGCGCTTTCATGATAAATTTATCAGTTATCAGCTCAACTACAATAGATAATAATTAAATATATTTTTTCTTTTAGTCATCAAAATTATAAATAAAGCTTACCTTCTTCATATTAGAAATATTTCGCAAGCAAACAAATAATTAAGTCAATAATAATAATTAAGAGTTATTAAGAAATTTATGATTGGATAATTAGACAAAAGCTTGACTTTTACTAAAAGACACGATTTCTAATTGTTCCCAGTTAGATAATCTAGTTACAATGTTCAAAAAAATTTACATCTGAACTTGAGAGACAGCCAGTCAGCACTTGCAATGCTTCTTTGTTAAAAAACAGACAAGCTAGCATTTTGGCACCAAAACAAACTTTATACTACTTTCTTTTGAGTTAATGTGGGTATCAGAATCGAGACACAAAGACAAAAAAATCATGGTTGAAACTGAATTTTCCCTACGTTACAGACATTTTTACTCCTAATGAGCAAAACATTTTTTGGAGTGAAATTAAATTATTATTTGAATCAGTCTCAAACTTTGGGATAACACTTAACATATAAATTAAATAAAAACCGCGTTACCGTTGAAAAAATAAGATAATTACAGATTTCTTCTTTTCTTTAACAAAACAATAAATTTTGTTCAGGGAGAATAGTGTAGCTTCTAGGTGAAACACATTTAATAAAATTAAAACAAAAAATATCTATCTAATTGATTTCAATACCGAATGAATCGGTTTTGAACGGAATGGCTGAAAATATCCCATGGAAACGGGATGTTCCAGAAAAGTTGGGAAAGTTAGCAAACCTAGCTGCATTTCTGCTTTTACTCGAGATACTAAAGAACCTCTACTACTGAACTAAGGTTTAGTTAGTGAATTTAATGAATAAAATTCAGGGATATTTAATGTGAATTCTTGAGTAAATTCAAGTTAAGGGGCATAGCCCCACATGAACCGGGACCCAAAATCTGAAGCGGGTCCCTTATTATGGATAAGTATGTCTTTTATGAAGTGGAAAAAGAATGGGTTTTATTTTTTTGTTATTTAGCCAATCGCTGTGGTGTTGCGCTTGTGCGTTATTTTAATGAAAAAAAAATATAGTGCCTGGATAAAGTCCTCAAAATAAAAAATAAACAAAACTACAATCATATACATTTTTACTTTCCAATGATACTAAGAGTAAACGTGTAAACCAATAAATAAAAGCAAAATTAAAAAAAATTGAATAATAAATATTAATTTTGACAGTTAAGAAATATTTTTCAAAGTATTTTTTCTAATATACCCTTATAAAAAAAAATGTCACGGCCGGGTCCGGGCCCCACGAGTGCACCTGGGCCATCCCCCCTTACGGGGGCTATGTTCAGAGGTAATAGAAAAACAATCACGATAAAAATTATTTTATAAATACAATATAAAATATATTATTATAATACTAATATAAATAGAAATTTTGTTAGTTTTAATTAATTTTGTTCAAAATTTTGTCTCAAAACTATAGTCTCGTTATAAATAAATGAAAGAAATTATTTTTCCAGCAGAAGACACACTCTTTTATTGTCTCCTTTAATTTATAAATAAGAGGTTAGGATAAACAAGATATCGCCTCCATCCGGGCTTTCGTCCTCTTTATTAGCGACGGAGCTTACAATGATGAACTGGGCAAAAAATATAAGCAAAATAGGATTTAAAAGTTTTCAGAATACAACTTTAAACGATGATGACGACAACTTTAAACGAAACAAACGATGTAAATTTAGCAAGTTATAGAGCTTTTCAGAATCGACCCTTAAGAAAGGGAACCCTCATCTGATAGGCTTGAAAAAGAAAAATGATTTCGGTCAATATTCTAAGAAACTAAGGCGTAAATAAAAATAAACATATATTTAAATCCATCAAATTAGGGTAAACAAGCCAGTCGGCACCCGGGTTCATATTTTCCCCTAGCACAAAACAAGTGGATTCTTTCATTAGTTTATGGCATCGTGTTGTTTCACTTTTGTTTATCCCTTTGTTAATTTTAATCGTGTATTAAAGAAAAATAGCTTAATTAGTTCTGTGAAGTATAAACAAAAATAACAAAAGACGAGTTCGTTTTCCAGGTCAGTATTCATGTTTAAAGACGATTATTGGAATATGATTTTTAGTAATTTGCTATAATAATAATAATAATAATAATAACAATGTTGCAGAAGGCTTTACTACTGAGTACGTGCGCGACAGTCCGGAGGTTCCTGAACCTTCCCTCAACAACAATATAGAAACTATCATCTCTGCTGTTTACAGCCGATGTATAGTACACAAACCTCCTTCAAAAGGAGAGAAAAGAATAACAATAATAATAAATAATAATCGTCGTGTTCATCATATTAGAACTTTATACATCCAGGTTTATTTATATTTATTTTCTTCATGGCATATAGTAGAGAATTAAAAAAAATAATTTGAAAAATGAAGAAAATTAGAAAAAAAACGAATTATATTGAGAACAAGAAAACTGCTAATGAGCTGCAATTTGTCAGAGAAGTCGATATTAGTTTAACAGTGACTCTCTAACTTTAGCTCAAACCGTTCGTTTACGAAAAAATAATCTATCTAAATTTTAAAAAATCCTAAGAAAATCCATTTGGAGATATAACTATCTTAACTAATCTTGCGTTTTCTGATAATAATAGGTGATAGCTGTCACCCACCTCTTTCTCCAATTAAATAAATCTTCTGAAGATGAAGTATTTCTGATTGTTCAACAAGGAATGTACAAATTGAAGGAAATTAAATGATTCGATTCAAGTATTCAACATTATAATTATTATTGAAGTGAAAATTTCTTTTGGCAGGGTGACTTGGTTTTTCGAATGAAACGAAAATGAAGTGAAAAAGAAATAGAAAATATGCTAGTTTGAGAGAAAGGGGGACTCCCCACCATCCATATATGCACGTAAATAGGTGAGCGTAGTATATTCTCTATCCAGACTCTGAAAGACTAGTTTGGAAAAAAATGACTTAAAAAATGTCTTAAAAAGAATAAAATAATTTATTTTATTTGGCTGTCATTTCAATTTTTACTTTATCCATGCAAAGCAGCATAAATGGAATGCAATAAGGTTATTCTTCTACTATTAGATAAGAATCGATCTTTATTTTTTATTTTAAGTCAATATGGACTTCAAATGGCCAGTGATATTTGATTAATACCATAGGAATAAACAACAAATCAATATTTCAAATGACTAACTTTTAAGGAGTTCGGTGTTGGTTCTAGGTGAAACATTTTAATATAATAATAAAACTTGAGTAAGATACGAGGTAGGTTTCACTTGTCCATTCGTTATTATAATAGCACGTATAGATTCCTTTCAGCCAGTTCAAATCTCAATAGAAAATATTAATTCTTAGAACAACTTCTCCTCTTCCCCTACTTTCCCCTCACCACATACAGTTAAAATTTTTTTAAAAATTGTTACTTGTAAAACTATTTTTCCAATATATAATCAGTTTTCCTAGACTCCTGATGATGGGCTAACCCCCGAAATATATCGAATTCAAAATTCAATTTTGTTTTATTTCTTTTTTTGTGAAACCTACCTCGTATCTTACTCAAGTTTTATTATTATATTTCAAATGACTTTGAAAATATTTATGTATATGTATGCATATCACTGACAATGTTGTAATAGTATTAATTGAACTAAATTATATTAAATTATATTAAATTGTATTAATTGAACTTAAACTTTCCAAGTTTACTCTTCTCTCGTATGCTCATCCTAAAATAGACACACCCTAATTAATATTTTTACTCGAAATTTACCATCTGCTCAAGAAGTTTCATGTAATTTTATTAAAGAAACGATCAAATATTAATGTTTTAATGAATTGATCTTCGTATTATTATTATAAGAAAAAATAATAATAATAATAAATATGGCCGTTCTAGAAGGACAGTACTTAACATCGGATTAGCTTGTAAGCACGTAGCCAGGATTTGGTTAATGAGAGAGGGAAATCCGGACGTTCATTCCATTATATTTAAAGACAGACTCTTCTCGTGTATTTAAATAGGGGTACGTAGATTCTTTTTCGGTTTGCGCTGCTCTGGGATTATACAACGTCCTTAATAATAAAATTGTAATTCTAGAGTAGAATAAACTTATCAGCTCTCTATATGACAATTGTAACATATGGTTACTGTAGGTAAGGCAGTTTGTAATGCATTACAAGTTCATTTGATCCTCCAGTAATATTCATAATAAAACTGTATGATTCATATTCGTTCTGCCATTATGTAGAGCAACCTGATTTATTTTCCAACTGTCTAGATGACAGATTTAAAATATGGTTGCTGTAGATTTGTTCGAAAAGGGTGATGAGAAGGTCCTGATCCTCTGGATCACCCACTCAACGTGTTTACTTAGTCTAATACACACGCAGATATTAAGTTTCTAAAGTTGTATTTAAACATGATACCGAAACATGATGCAACCCTTTTATTTAATCATAATCTCAAATCTAGATGTGTATCAAAAAAATGTTTACATTTTAGATGTTTAGATTTTAAGATAATATAAAAGTTGTATTTAAAACTTTTCGCTATTCGCATAAATCAAGTCAAAATTGTTGAGATGAAATTGGTGTAAAATAATAATTTTTATCACATAAATCAATTGTTTCTTAAGGATAATAATCCTTTAATATTGGATTAACAAAAGTGATATGTTTCAGAAACTGTCTCTCTAATTTGTACTAAACATTTTTAGATGGCATTCAAATAGATATTTAAAATTAAAATAGTAATATTATAATTAAAGTTTATATATTCTGCTTAAAATAAATGAATTTACTCTATTTAGTTTCAAAGAAATTGCCTGCATGGGTAAACTCCGAAAGTTTTCATAAACTGCTAATCCTCGGGAACGGGAATGCCGCCAGGAAAATTTCCATAAGAAGTTCTAACAATTCATATTTTTCATTATAAACATGATTAAAATTCCGTAAAGTCAGAGTTTTAAATTGAATTGAATTTTGATATTTTAACAATTATTAGGAAGTTTATTGAAAGATTTCAAAAAATATATCGACTCAGAATTTGTGGATTTAAGGCAGTGGTTCCCAATCAGTGGTCCGTAAGAACTAAAATATGGTCCGCAAAAGATTTCAAACTGAAGTTCACCAAAAACTGATACGCAATCCTTTTGGCACTAATCCTGGAGAAGTTGGAGAAGAAATCCAAGAACAACTTATTGAATTACAAAATGATAGAAACTGTAAAGACGCATTTGAAAGCTCAAAAATCTCATTGATGCAAACTGAATTATTTACTAAAAATGATATGGTTTCAATAACTATAACATTGTTAATTAATGTTACTTTTGAATTTTATGATTATTTATGTTAAACGTTTTGATTACAGATTATTTTTAGATATATACAGTTTATTTTTTAACCTTGTGGTCCCTGCTAATAGTAACGAAATCAAAGTGGTCCCTGGTCAAAACAAGGTTGAGAACCGCTGCTTTAAGGGGTTCTCGTTCTACTTTAGTTCCTAAAAGTTTCGTTTCAACATTTCATTTTGTCGACTCATTTCTTAATGATGGACTTTTAGATGTCAATTTTATTATTTAAACCATTATTTGTATTTTTATTGAATGATTTAAGTCAAGGTTGTCCAACCTTTTGGCTTACACGGGCCATATTTGAAGAAAAAAAATTGTCTTAGTCTGCGGATAAAATATTATAATTCTATTGATATTTGTTATTCAAAAAAGATAGTTAATAATATAGAAATAAGAAATTTATTATTTTTTTTAGCTTATAGTGAGCTTTAAATTTTACTTTTCGTAAATTCTATAGTTGAAAATAGAATCTCGTATATGTAAATACATTCCTACAAACTTATAAAAAGGGATATCATATATTATTATTTGATTATATTTTTTCCTGATTAGATAATTAATATAAAATTCTAATAAAGAGACAATATTCAATTTTTCTTTCAGATCAGTATTTAATTATTGTTCTAGAAAATTCAATCAGAAAGTTTGCAAGTAGAAAATTTATTTCTAATGAAAATGGAGTCGATAATAGACCAAAATGATGATTATTTTTTCGGAAATCTTGAAATTTAGTTCCAGATTCAAAATTTAAATTTAGTACTTTTATTTTTCGAAAACTTCACAGTAGATTTTTAGATTTCTTATTTTAGAGAAAAAAAATTATTAGGCCAAATTGGTGTGTGTTTTCTAGTATCTACATATAAATCTCAATGTTTTAAGGAATTTTATGACTTAATATGGACCATGGGTTGGACAGCCCTGGTTTAAATCGAATTGGATTAAAGAAGGATATGAGGAATGATAATTTATTTTTTAAAAAGGCCATAGATATAATAATCCCTGACTATCCATTATCTATTGACATGTAAGAACGTGCAAAGATCTAAAAGACAAGTCCTGACAAGTTTTAGACCAGGAGAGAAATTAATAATTAATTTGTGATTGTTCTAGAAAAACATAATTCCTTGTCTCCTTTAGTACTAGAATGATAACTATAGACTTGGTTAGTGTCGTAGCATATAAATTGTTGAAATAATAAATTTTCTAGAAAATGAAATAAGAGAAAAATAATTTTTAAATATTGGAAACTTCATTATTTTTTTATCTTATATAGTTGAGCTTATAATTTTACTTTTAGTGAATTTTATTTTTGAAAAAAGCTTCACGTATTGTACAAATGTACATTCATATTTCGAAAAAGGGAATAAATATATCTCTACATATAAAGCTCAATGTTTTAAAGAAGTTTATGAATTTATATTGGCCCACACTCATTGCGGTTCTGGGCCGCATGCGGCCCGCGGGCCACGGGTTGGACAGCCCTGATTTAAGTAATTCTTAAGTAATGGTTATAGTGTGGTCTGTTCTAGTTTGTTAACCCGGGTAGTTCCTACCCCTACTCATACACCAACTTTTTAGAGGTTATTCTTAACAACTTTTCGAAATGGATTTTGTTATTTAAACAATTATTTGTATTTTCATTGAATGATCTAACTATCTCTAGTGATCCGAAAGTTGGGAATTTAAGGCATTCCACTTTAATTAATTGTCTTAAAAAATACTCTTAGAGTGTTCTTCTAGCAAACGGAACAAACTAAAATGCCAATATCTAATTTAAGTAATTATCACTATTATTTCTAGAGAGTGGAACTTGCTTGCGGTGACTCTCTTTCCGGCGAAATATAACCTTCATTCTTTCAACTCTGATTAAATATATTAAAAAAAATAAAATAAAAATAAAATCCACAACTTTTCGCGACCCGATTCTTGAATCCTTTTCAAATGCTTGTGACATATAGGACTGGCAACGGTAAGGTCTATCATTTAGAACGATTTAACAGTCATTTTGAACGACTTCAGAAACGTCCCTAAACTTCTCTTTTGGTAGATTTTAATTTCTACTTCAAGATTTTCAATAATTTCTTGAATTATTAAATTATGGGATGATTTCTATATTTCGAATTTTTGTTAATATATTTTCAAGTTGACTTTTTAAATTTTTTATTTAGTATCTGCCAATGAGATTTCTCTCGTAAAATGTGACTTTTTGTTCAGTAATGTTTAATTATTCCGAATAGGGGAAATAGTTTTATTTCTTATTTTTATTAATCAACAACTGTGATATTCTCGGCAACTATTATAAAAGCCACTTAAGTTTTAACTTACTTATAAGTTACAATCTTAATATATTCCGTAAAAAATAAATATTTCTCTTTATCTTACCTTAGTCCATATTGTTGGATGAATGATATAAAATGCTTTCAAGTTTTTCTTGTACTTGTAATAAAGGAAATCATAACCATTTTAATATTTTATTTAAGATGAATATTTAATAAAAAAAGGGGGCATGTGAACGATATAAAATTGATATGTTTTTTTTTTTATTAAGATAAGTGTTCAACTAATAACTATTGACAAATGATAAAGGAAGAATCCCTAAATAATGAATGCAACCGGTAAACGATCAATCGACTTATTTGATTTATTTTTTAAAGAGCTTAAGAAAAGTCATGTCATTAAATATATAAAAACGTGGTTGTTAAATATTCTTATTTTGCGTGTGGTAAATTACCATCTCAAGGTAATAAAGGTAAAACATTAATAAATAAATAAATTTAATCTTTGTATGAAAAGATTTACTTTTTGTGATTAGAAATAAGGATTTTTTTTGTTTTGAATATTTTAATAATTATCAATTTAAAAAGACTATTTATGAAAGATGCTAAATATCGTATATATAACTTTGAATGTAGATCAGAAGGGCTACTGCCAACCCGGGATTCGAACCCAAGTGACAAAACGTTTTTAGCTATCCTTTGAGACGGACCACTTCTGACATAAAAATAGTCATTAAATTTCATCTTTATAGTAGAATTTCGCTGGACACTGATTAAATATTTAAGTTTATAGTCACACTATACAAATCACACGCGCTATCCTTTTATTTTCTTACTAGAAAATGATGAAAGATAGTGAAAAAATTGCCAAAGTCTACTTGAACAAACCAGAGGTAATCCAACTATTCGAGAAAATAAATCATTAAAAAAAGACTTGATGATTAAATTTTTCAGCATCGTTCAATCACTTTCTAGTAAGCAAATAAAGCAGCAGCACGAGAGGTGTGTATCAAAACAAAACTCATTTCCTAATTTCACCCTGGGTAGCCCAATCTGAATGAATCATCCAGTTCATCTATGTATGACTGAATTTATGAAAATAAGTCGATAAATTGTAAAAGTTACTTATGCCACTATGACTTTGACCCTTTCATATATAAATTGATGTTCGTTTGTTGTTATTAACTGACTTGGTTTTGTATAACAACAGTTTTTAATTTAAAAAGAACAAACATTATCAAATATCTTATTAGAAAGAGGGACTGGGCAGTAACTAGTTGCAAGTACTCTAATTACTTGAATCCATTTATTTTTACAACTTGTAACTGTAAAACCTCATCAAAATGAAAGAAACTAGAACTCATTTCTTTTTTGGGAGGAACTGTAACTATTAAGTTACTATTTTTTTTTATTTCGAGGAACATAATATATTTTCGAAAAAATTCCGAAGATTTATTTGAAATATTTAGTGAATTCGGCCTTCAAAGGGAATCAATATATTATTCGATATATCCACAGTAACAGAAAATGGATCCAATTTTATAAAAGCTTTCAAGGAATTCGGATATCTCATAAAGCTTCAAGGAAGCGAAGGTTAATAAAAATAAATAAATTCCTACATATTTAATTAAAATTTCACTTGATATTAATAATATAATAATCAAAAATTGTATTTTTGTAGAACATGAAATTATTGGATAAGTGGATGAGTTGGTCTGAAAAAATTGATTTAGAAAATAGAAAAAATGCGATAGAATTTCAAAATATTTTCGATTTGCTGGTCACATTGTCCTTTGTGGCATCGACGAATTTTAAAAATGCTATAAGGAATTCTCCTGTTTCCGTACTTTTATCCTTATCCTATTAGAAAATGATTCACTAAGTTAGATAAATTGAATTTTTTTAAAAGTAACTTGAAATAAAATGACAACAAGTTAAGTAACTTGCAACTAACATTAGCTAGTTACAGAACATGGATCGCTAGTTCCTCAAAATGAAAAGAACAAGTACTAACATTAACTAGTTACAGAACATGGAAAGGTAGTTCCTCAAAATGGAAAGAACAAGCACCAACATTAACTAGTTACAGTAACATGGGCCGCTAGTGCCTCTGAATGGAAAGAACAAGTACTAACATTAACTAGTTACAAAACATGGAATGGTAGTTTCTCAAAATGAAAAGAACAAGTACTAACATTAACTAGTTACAGTAACATGGATCGCTAGTGCCTCAAAATGAAAAGAACAAGTACTAACATCAACTAGTTACAGTAAAATGGATCGCTAGTGCCTCAAAATGAAAAGAATTCAGTTCCTTAAAATGGAAGTAACTAATAACTAGTTCTTCAAAAGTGATGAAACTGTCTACCTCAGTAGATAAGTTTGATTGTAAGTAAGAAAGGCTGAAGCGAACCCAAGTGTTTTCTTTGAATTCTTTTTTTTAACTGAATCTAGTCTATGGGCTTATTTAACCTCGAATAAAATTTTTGCAAAATGCTCAATTTTTTCAAACTCACTTGTTTTTGATAATAATAACTTTTCTACTGCTTAAAACTAAAAGTAAGAAAAGTGTAAATAAATACTTACTTGTACGGGAGTACGTTGTACACTTCCTTAAGCCAACTGAAGGAAGGATGATTGCCATTCGATGTTAATGTGTGAAAATAAGCAATCACGTAATCATTTTTGACAAGGGGATCAAGCAAGTAAATAAGATAGAGCATAGCCTGTCAAAAGAAAAAAAATTCATTAAATAACAATACAAGTTGTTTTCGTCGAATACAATAGTATTTCAATTAGAATAATTAGAGATCAAAATTATGATGGGTTATATTGTTATTTGTTTTCAATTTTTTTTTTTTTATTATCAACTTGAGGTTTTTCTCATTTATCTCTACATTTTAGTGCATTATCATCATAGACTATTCAGTCCAAAGACTGCTTTGATGCAACCACTCTATCTCAGCTTCTCTTTAAGTTCCACTTCCCATACCATTCATTATTTAGGAAATATATTCAAATCTTGGTCTTTCTCTTCCTCTTTCCAAGATTAAAACATAGTCAGATCATCATCAGTATCATAAAGTATATACACTGCTAAGTCTGGTTTTACGCAACCACCCGTCTTCATTCAACCCTATCCCAGACCTTATTTAAAGAAAATTCTAAAAGATTCTATCCATATACTATAATATATATGTTTCAGTAAAAACCCGTTTGTAGCAAGGACGGGCTTTTACTAGTTAAAAGTCGTTTCACTGAATACCCTTGTGAAAACTAGAATTCACTGATGTTGGTTAAGTTTGGTCCAAAAGTCTAGAATCTTAATCTTTGACCCTCCGCCTCATTTTGGGTGTTTATTTTCAAAATTTGTTTAAACTAAAATGTCAAAAATTACATCTTCATTAGAAGCAAAGTTGTAGAGAATGTAATTTTTGACATTTTCCTTTAAAAATTTTTGAAAATAAACACCCAAAATGAGGTGGAAGGTCAAAAATGAAGATTCTAGACCTTTGGACCAAACTAAACCAACATCAGTAAATTCTAGTTGCCACAAAGGTATTCAATGAAACGCGTTTTAACTAGTAAGAACCCGTTCTTACTAAAAACGGGTTTTTACTGCAACATATATACATACATCTTATGATGTTTATGATCTGGAAGAATATATCGGATTTGCTCATCATCCATGGTGAAATTATAAAATTAGTTATAATTTTTTCACGCCGTTTCGACTTCTAATGCTTAAGCCATCAAGTGATAATAAATACAAGCAGAGTCAGCTCAAATCTTTATTAAAATTGATATTACTGAGACTTAAAAATCAATCTTTGAAATTTGAATTGTTTTGAATACTTTTATCGGTTTTTTGGTCAACATCCAACACATTAATCATATATTTGCAAGCTTTCAAACTAATTTTAGAGTGTTTTGCAATGTATAGACCTGAAAATGATTTAATAAAAGATCGAAAGCTTGGAAGTAGTCGATTTAAGTCTTAATTGTTTAAGTAATTTATTGGGGGAAAACCCGATATGTCCCTAACAATTAAAATTGTTATTTTTACTTTAAGTACTATGTTTAATACCTTGATTTACCTAGTCAAATCACCCTTAAGGTAACAACATTGATTTTAACAGATCACTTATTTGAGTTACTATAGTTATATCTAGCATCCCTTGAAAACGACTTCAGTTTGTGGCCGAAAAATTGAGGAAAATTGTTATTGATATTCTATTTTCACTACCGATTATGCAACGATAAAAGATTTTTCAAGTCTGATAGCTAAAGTAGCTAGAAGAAAACAACATAGTAAATGTAGCTAATGGTTTTGGCATGTTTAAAGCACTCGAATCCATTTAATCTACGAAGTTAAACTGTTAGTTTTTGAATGGGCAACCGTCAAGGACATTAGGTGCTTTGGGCATATTTACAATCATACTACTCCCAGTTGGGTTGTTTGCATCTTAGTCTTGAAGATAAGAATTTACTTTTAAGACTTTTATCTCCACATAAAGGGCATAGCCGTTGTCTAAACAGACACTATTAAATGTATAAATAAATAATTATTGTAATGCTTTTTTTAAAGAGAGAGAAAAAATGTGACAAGGCTGTAAAAATTGATTTAAATTAACAATATAACCAATCTCAATAATGGAAAGAAAATGATTATACGAGCTATATACATAATTTATTTTAAATCAATTTCGTACATTTTCAAATGACTTAAGAGTAGTATTTTCAGATTTTATTGATTTAGATTTCATAATAATATAGGCAGACTGTCATCATCATTACTTTAAAGACTGTTATTTAAAACAGTGCTTCCCAAACTATTTAGCCGCGTGACCCACTTTTTTACTAAGATAATTTATGGTGACCCATATAACCGTGAATTTGTTTCTTTATATTTATCACTTTGCTGATCATTACTTTTCTAGGTGTAGTATACATCTTTTTTTGTACCGAATATGGTTACCTGTTTCGTGATTAGTGAAATAAATTGCAGAATTTGAAAGGCTTATTGGGAGTCCATAGTTCGAATGCCAATGTTATTAGTAGTTACCATTGATATAAGTGAACTTATGGGACCAAAAATAAAACATTCAAACAAACATTACTGTAATTTGTCATTCCAGAATTTGTGGCGTATTTTTTCATATCAAATAAAATTTTAAAACCATTTATCTTGTAAACCATTCCTCTGGGAGATTAGACTCAATTTTGTAGAGAATCAAGTTTTATACACAATTTATTAATTTTTTTAGAAGAATTCAAGGTATAGTTTAAGAAAATATTTGTTATTTTATTTTATTAATGCCAGCCTAAAGATTAATTTGGCTATTTTATAAATAAGTTAATGTTTCGCCTAGGACCAGATTCTTTAATACGATTACAAAGTTTATATATGCATTTTTCGATAAAATCAATGGTTTTATCAATAAAATTAGTTAAGAATAAAGTCCCACCTACAATTGACTTTTAAAGTCTTAAACTTTTTTTTTTTTTTTTTAATTATTCAAGTGTAGTCGAACATCTATAAATGCAACTGTATATTGATTAAAGAAAATTGATTACGTTTCTAAGTATTTATTATGCGAAAGCTTTCAATTCAGATAATCTGTAGACCAGGGGTGCCCAACTTTTTGGCTTACACGGGCCCCCGCATTTGAAGTAAAAACAAATGCCTCGGGCGGCAGGTAAATATACTAATTCTTTTGATATTATTTTTTAATCATAAAAGATAGTTAATAGTGTAGAATAATGACATCCTCCATGACAAAGAAGCAAAAATGTCTTAAAAAAATTTATATCTAATCAAAAATGGAGTCAAAATATGAAAAAATTTTAATTATTTTTTCGGAAATCTTGATATATTTTTTTACATTAAAAATTTAAATTCTGGCCTATTATTTTTTTCTTCTTATTTTAGAAAAAAAAGGTCAAATTGTTTTAAAGAAATTTATAATATAAATATATAATATAATATAAATTTATTTATACCTACATTGGAAGGACGCTTTGGAATAAACAGGCTTTTTAGTCTACATAATAATAATAATAATAATAATATTTAAGATAATTTTATGTCGGGCCGCATCTATTACAGTGCTGGCCCGCGGTGTGGGTGGAGAGCCCTGCTGTATACCTAAGTCTAAGGGGCGACAACTGTGATCATTTTCCTGAATAGGTGGTCTCCGTGGCTCAAATGCCAATAGTGTTTCCTAATCAATCAGCAGGGCCGTTGCCATGGAGGATTTTATTTGTTCTCAATATCGCTAAACTCTCTAATAAGGGGTTTGTTTGTGTGGAATCAGTGGATATGCTCTTTACGACGGTCTTTGATTTCAGTATTTCGACTTGGCTTTTACACGTGTTTAAGCCGATATTGTGTTAAAATTTGTTTATTTTCAACATCAACTTGATACAATTTCTCCAAAACAACTCAAAACCAATGTTTTATGAAATAAATAAATAAATTATGAAAAGAATTTAATTTTTAATTTCTTTGATATTAGTTGAAATATTTTTATATTGCATTATCGGAGGGTTCGTCCTTCCAGGAGTTAAACCCAGGTACCAACACACTGTCCGGGCATGTTAGTTCGACCCTCAGGACAAAACACCTCTGACATGCAATTATATTAAAATGTCTTATTTTAATATATTGTATGTCAGAGGTGTTTTGTCCTGAGGGTCGAACTAACATGCCCGGACA